>JAWPHD010002396.1:0-259500 GCA_037043455.1 Cyrtodaria siliqua
TAACAAAGATAGTATGAAAGTGATCATGACCAAGAATCTTACGAAGTTTATAAATCACATTACCATAGAAGTCAGTTTGTGATAGTCCTTGTCGCAGAAGAGTCCTTAAAATACTTTTATATTTGGAAAGAAGTTCAGGATTACGATAATAAAATTTTGTAAAGGTTTTACGAAGTTTATGGTAACGTTAACCCTGATTGAGTAGCTTTTTAGTTATACAAATATTACGAATATTAAAGTCCTCAACTCGAGTACAAGATCTTGAAAAAGGAATAAGTTGAGACACATACACCCCATAAGAAGTTGCGCGGGGAACATCCCCATCTAAGTGGGAGTAATTAACAATGTCAAAAAATTAAAATCATCTCTCTTGTCATACATTTTGCTAATTATTCTCACCATGTTCAAGCGAAAGATCTAAATCAAGAAAAGAAGCGTTATTATCAGATATATTAGCTTTATTAAGCTGAAGTTCTTTAGGATAAATATTATCAACCATAGTTGGAAAGAAAGGGTTGTCAATGTTCAGTATGTCATCCAGATACTGAGAGGTGTCATTAAAAGCTTCAATAACATCTGCCTGGGTATATAACATGAAATCCTTTTCATAGCAAAATAAAAACAAATCTGCGACAAGTGGTGCCAAGTTCGTACCCATAGGGATACCAACAATTTGTCTATAAACAGTGGTACCATACCTGACGAAAATACTATATAAAAGGAAGATGAACCTTTTTGTATTTGTGACGTCATATGCCTTTATTCCTTATTAATATTACCAGTCATGTCTGTCGTTTTGCGTGTGTTTTGGGTTTACTGTGTTCTGTGAAAGCTGCATTTCCTGTTCGCCCTTAATGGTTTACTCTCTTACTGCTCTGGCTTCTGCAAAGTCATTGAGTACCTTCATTGTGGCTTTCTAGCTATTGTTTTTTTGTATTATATTTACACGAGAATATATGTGTTTTACTTATATTGCCTATTGATGCTGCCTTGTTTGTTAGAGTTTAGATCATGGCGGGGATTTCTTTATTTACACTGTCCTGTTTTAATGGGATGACAGTAGGGTAAGTGTGAGGTTTGGTGCACCCTAGAACCGGTTTAAACCCCCAGTGGCCTACTTTGCCACTGACCGTTCCAAAGCGGTAGCCCTATTGTCAACCCTTTTGTGTTTGTGATGTCTTTTGCATTTATTATTGCTTTTGCCTTCTTGTTTGTCTGTTTGCGTTTTGTTTCTGTGTTTTGTTGTTGACTGTCCTCCTTGAATGCTACTTTCCCTGTCCGATCTTTTTATATTTATCATTTATACTTATTTTTATCCAATTGAAACAGTAACGTCCATCTTTGAGTTTGCAAGATTTAGATTTATTTAGGATCAACAAAATATTATCTGTGAAGTTTCAATAAGAACCGAGTAAACGGCTAGGAGAAGTAACTATCGCACGATGTTATAGTCTCGATCATCCTGACCTCTCCTGTTCGATTGTTATATCTATATTCTTTAAATAAAAAATAACGCTTTCCTATGCTCGCAGTAAGATTGAGTGTGCCTAGCATATAGATACTGAAGATGTTAAAGAAGTGTATGTAAACATAGACTGCTGCTGGGAGCCGTTTCGAATGTCGAATCAAACGGAATTTCCGAGAAGAACTACCACATCACATTCAGATCACTTAAGTTAACAGCTATCTGTGAAGAGGCGATCACGGGCATTTCTATTTTCGTCAAATGACTTAGCTGTGATGACCCTTTTCTACTGCAATGATCCGCTGAAGTTTGATACTGAGCTAAATAAAATTAAGGATGCGTAGTTATCACAAGTGTATATCACATAATCCAACCCTTGTTTTATTTAGAATTTAAAATGATTTTTCTGCCATCCCTTAAATGTTGTTAAATCGAAGCTCAATGTAATGCAGAGCTAAATCCCAAACAACCACAAATGAGGGAAGGTGGACACATCATTTTGTTGGCTATAATAAGGTTTTGACGAAGCTGCTTATTAAGCGAAGAACAAACACTGAACATATGTATACACTAGTGATATGATTTGCACGGTGTTGATGAGTAGCTCCGTATTGAATAGCTCTAGGCTGGGTACACAAAGAAAATGAAGTGGTAAGAACATTCGTTTGTTTGAATTGTGGCTTGCGTCATTTTTAGCACATTTAAGGCATATAAGACGATCGATTTTTTTATGGTCGCGGCAGATCACCCCATTTTACCTGGGTAGATCCAGTACTGTATACCTCCCGCCATCCGTAAGAATCGACACTTTCTCGCTTACAAGTTGAGCTTCCATTGTGATTCGAACAAGCTGCGATGAGAGGCGAGAAGGTTTCAACGCAAGGTCGTTAACCCCTCGACCGCGGATACGATTGCTGGTAAGAACAATGCCCTATTAGAGAAAAGACAGTAGGTAATACGATCAGTTATTTTCGAGAAATCATTGTCGAGATTTTTGTTTTTAGTAATCTAATAGTGTAGCAAAATAAAGCAGAAACAACCAACCAGAAAGACAAATATAATATAGAACATAAACTGTCAGTACGTGTTTAGCATACACATTCAAGCTGAGGTTTTTTAACTGTAATCTCATCTTCATAAGAAGTAGATATAAAAGTCGAACAGGAAATGTAGCATTCAAGGACCACAGTCAACCACAATCAGGCACAGAAACAAACTATAATTATAGAGATGAATAAAAGGGAAAGATTACAGGGCTACATTCTTGGAATGGTCAGTGGCAAAAATGCCGCAAAAAGGTCGCTGGGGTTACATAAGGTTATAAGGTGCAAGAAAACCTCTCTCTTACCCTATTATCCTCCCAATAAAACGGGACAGTGTAAATAAAGATATTCCCTAACAAACAAGGCAGCATTAATAAGCAATAAAAGTAAAGAAATAAATGATCATGTATATATAATATAAATAAGTATAGAAAGCCACAAAGCAAGTACTCAATGACTAGCCAGAAGCCATAGCAACAAGAGAACAAACCGTTAATGGTATGACAAGACAAGATTTAAGACAAACATCAAACGCTATCGTCCTATGAGGATTTAGGTAGACGTCATCATAGGGTTCACAATCTGTCCGTCATCGCACAATCAAAGAGGAAAGCAAAGTGGCGAACTGTAAATGATAGAGTCCTAACCTGTTTTGATTATTACGTGATCCGAGTATTAACTTTCATACCCCATCCAACCCCTTATCCAAGAAGCAAAAACGGGGTTGGCTGGGGTATGAAATAAAAGCTTAATTTCGGCTTAAAAGGTTTGCATATTGTAAAATTAAAACATTTACATGTAATAGGTAACTTTAAAAAGGTTATGACATTGTTTCAATAAAAATTGTTTTTAAACGTGGTTTCGAAATATCCGTTATAAAATCCTGCGAATATAAGCTTTCCCGTCGCTTAATGGAATTAAGGTTGGACACGTAATGAAACTTTTTAAGAAGTCTTATAGATATTGTATGATGGTGACTTTGACTAATCTTACGACGTTTGTAAATCACATCACCACATGAGTCAGGTTGTAATAGTCTTTGTCACAGAAGAGTTCTTAAATTACTTTTATATTTTAAAAGTAGATCAGGGTTAGGGTGAGAGTTATGTTTGTGCACCCTAGAACCTGGTTTAAACCTCCGGCGGCCTTTTTTTTTCCACTGACCGTTCCAAGGCGCTAGCCTTATTGTCAACCCTTTTTGATTTGTGATGTCTTATTTTGCCTTTTATTCATCTTTAAATCTGTTTTTTTGTGTGGTTGACTGTCGTCCTTGAATGCTAGTTTTTTTAAGTTTATGATAACGGTATCCCTGCTACCTTTATAGTTATACAAATATTACAAATATTAAAGTCCCCAACACGACTACATGCTCTAAAAAAGGAATAAGTTAAGAAACATAGACCCCATAAGAAGTAGATCGGGGAACATCCCCATCTTAGTGGGGATAATTAACAATATGAAAATTAAAATCATCTCTCTTGTCATAGATTTTACTAATTATTTCACCATTTTCAATAGCTAGATGTAAATCAGGAAAAGAAGCGACAGTATTAGAAATGTTAGCTTTGTTGAGTTCTTTAGTAGACAGTATTAACCATAGTAGAAAAGAAAGGATTGTCAATGTTAAATATGTTTTCCAGATACCGAGATGTGTCATTAAAGGCTTCACTTACATCTGCCTAAATATCGTATGAAAGACTCAACATGAAATCTCTTTCATAGCAATACAAATCTGCGACAAGAGGTGCTCAGTTCGTTCCAATACGGATACCAAAACTATTATCTAATCGGAAAATGTGTGCTTCACACACTTCTTAGCAAATCCACATAGTGTAATTGTCTGAACTGATGTTAGTAAAAAGCACTTTAAAGTTATTTGTTATCAGCAACTTGTAAAACGACAAAACGCTTTAACAGAATAAATTTGAAAACAAAACAAAAACAAAACTAACAAAATTAACATCAATACCGCTGAAATGAAGTCAGTCTAACAATAATGTGCAAGATTAAAATTGACCTTGTATGCACACAAATCAAATTTCCTAACATAGAGCAGGTGTTTCATTAATTGTTATTTTTTGGTGTTATTTGTGTTCTAAAAACAATACATACTATTTCTTTATTAAGCTAATGTACAAAGTATCATAAAACTATAAAATATATAATTGTTAATATAATACTGAAACTCAAGGAAAACAAAATTCGCAACAGTCGTATAGTATGTTAGCAATAAGTAAGCAATCTGTCCATGTTTTTTCAATGACAGGTAACGTAGGAAATAGGTCCTCGAGGACATATGTGGTAGTCCGTTCCTTTTCTACAAAATAACCGGCTACCTTTAGGTTGAATTTATTTCTAGTAAAACATAATGACATCATAGAATATGGAAAAGTTTAGATTAAAAGAATGAAAATATAAAATAAAGTGCAGTGGAAGATTAAATTTATAAGCAAAATCATTTTATGCACGATATGTACATTTCCGGACACTAGCGTCGTAAAGACTCTGTGGAAACGACAGTTAAATTGCTGGTGCCATGTTGTTTCTGTCGTGCATGGTACGTGAAGAGAATGACACCGCGCGGTAATTAGAGCAGAACGAATTATTTTGGTCGCATATCCCTACACAGTCTACCAGAGGTAATCAGCTATGTGAGTATACAATAAATACTGAAAAGGTGATCCCTTGGAAGCAACAAACACAAATAAAAGACAGAAGTAGCAGACTCGGTTTTATTGAGTCTGTTGATGAGAGGTAATTATAAAATGCAACACCTCTCACGCCTCCTAGCACCGGCTTAAGCGATATTCTACTTTAAAGAAACACAGAATGGGCTCGGTGATCCCAAAGGACCAGTAAATAATAACACTACTGATTTGCAGTCGGGGCGACTTTTGACGGCCGCCACACAGCACTACACATGTTCATGTGTAATCGTGTACATTATGATCAGTCTGGTTTCCCTTCTGCGATCTTCTATATCTTTCTGATGAGATCATGTAGCAAATCACACACACTGGAGCGAATCCTTACTCGGTTTTAAAAAGCCATTTACCTAGCCTTACTATATAATATTTCACGCCGTTATGTTACTATGGTAACTTTAATAACTGTTTCTTTTTATAAGCTTGCAGAAACAGATTGAGACTGAAATGGCATGGGAAGTCTTAAAATACATAAAATTGTCTTGTACTGAGAACGGATTCAAAAATGTCCTTAATGCAATTGCTTATTTTACATATAACGGAAATTAAAAATTGCATATAAAGTGGCAATATATAAGTAAAATATCTAAATCAATTTGATCGTGTCTTTGTATAACACTCGTCTACTTGAGCGAGTTTTTCGTGTCCTACGGACTGATAATATTTCGCCGTGGGAACTGGTTTGACCGGTGACAATAAATATACAGATAAATCGGGAAAGCAATAATTGTTTGCTAAGCTTCAAAACAAATGAGGAGCCTAATTAAATATTCCAACTACGCAAACAATTTACTATTTCAATTACGGAACATTCATTCCCGGGAGCTGGTTTATAGTACTTGAAATGCATCTAAACGAAAATGGTTACTGGCCTTGGTTTTGAATAAAAACGAAATTTCTGCAATATGTTGTGTTATTTGAGTCGTGTATGCACATACGAATTCTATATAAATGTGCTAGAAAGACAACTTAAATTGCAAAGATATTTAAATATGCCTAAAGACAAATTGAATTTAAAATACAACTATATATAAATATGCCATAAAGAAAACATAAAAATGCATATAAATACAACTTGAAATGCACCTATAAGACAAAGAAAGACAACTTAATTTCCTAAGGTCCAAACTATGCCATAAGGACAACTTAAAATGCAACTAAATGACTAAATATTACTTTTTTCTATTTTGTTTTGTCAAAGGACGACGAGGTTGCGGCTTTCTAGGCTATTGTTTTTGTTGTATTATATTTACACGAGCATATTTGTGTTTTACTTATATTGCCTATTAATGCTGCCTTGTTGGTTAGAGAATATTTCATGACGGGGATTTCTTTATTTACACTGTCCCGTTTAATTGGGATGACAGTAGGGTAAGTGTGAGGTTTGGTGCACCTTAGAACCTGGTTTAAACCCCCAGCGGCCTTTTTTGCCACTGACCGTTCCAAGGCGGTAGCCCTATTGCCAACCCTCTTTTTGTGTTTGTGATGTCGTATTTGACCTTTTATTCATTTGTAATGTTGTATTCTTTTGTACTATTGTTCTTTGTTTATGTGTGTGTTTGTGGTTGACTGTCGTCTTTGAATGCTACTTTTCCTGTTCGATTTTTTAATCAATATTAAACATGTTAAAATGAAACTATATATAAATATACCACAAAGAGAACTTAAGACTGTCGTCTTTGAATGCTGCTTTTCATGTTCGATTTTTATATCTATATTAAAATTCAACTATATATAAATATGCCATAAAGACAACTTAAAATGCAACTATCTATAAATATACCATAAAGACAACTTAAAGGTCGATTATTGCACACATATTTTGAAGTATTATTTGATAGATTGCTCACAATAGTGCGTGTTGGTTCGTAAGGTAGGGCTTTCGATCATGTATATGGTAATATATAAATAAATACCGAGCAAGGGAGATAATGATCAGACCCGGTAGTGTTATGTCTGTTCATAATAGGTAATATATGGTGCCACATCTCTAACGCACCAAGAACCAGCTTAAGCGGTATTCTACTAAAACAGATTGGACTCGAGGACGCCAAAAGACCAGTAAGACAAAACTCACATGTATGGGTCAATAATATACACATTTAAGAACATGTTGACATCTTGTTGGCTCAGTAGCACTACCTGTTATAGTAGATTAGGTCTACCCGTCCGTTGCTTGCTACCGTATGTTCAGCAACGCAACTTGAAATTGCAGATTTAAGTTATTCATCCGGTGCCTGGTTTCCGGGGCTCATCATGCAAGGTTTCCGAGGCTCATTATGCCTGGTTTCCGAGGCTCATCATGCCTGGTTTGCGAGGCTCGTCTGCACAATTGTGCACAACATATATCTCTATACAATGTGATCATTGTGTTAATGAAGTTGAACGCTGTCATTTAAAGGGACACATGGTAATCTTGAGTTTTATATCAATAAAAATAAGTATAAAAGTCGAACAGGAAATGCCGCTTTCACCGAACACAGTAAACCCAAAAACACGCAAAAAGAGCAAACATGAATGGCAATGTTAATAAGGAATAAAGGCATAAGACGACACAAACACAAAAAAGGTTGACAATAGGGCTACCGCCCTGGAAAATACGAAGCATAACAATTAGCACCACGATTTATTCATCCTGTATCAGTTTGACTACTATAAAACTGCTTGCATATAATCAAATTTAAAAAATGCGATTTCATTTGTCTTCGTCATTCTACCAAACTGTTTAATATTTTATTGATGCAATATAATATATATGTAGTATTTAAAAACAACTTAATTTGAACTATTATAATAATTAATATTATTGATTGAACAAGTTATGTAGGAAATTTAACGGGACGCCTCAAGGTTTTAAAAAATCAAGATTGCCGTGAGTTCCTTTAATTACTCTATCTTGGGATAAAAATATTATTTCAAAAATATAGGATTCAACTTAAAATGTCAAGTTCAAAAGATTATTGTAAATTTGTCAAGCCATATCTCCGCGAAAGTAAAAATCATGCTGTCACCTTCACCTTCGTCAGGCTATGTATATGATAACTAGTCATTGCCAAGATATGACAATACAGTCTGATGTACTAATTCAGTTATGACAATCAATTGAATAAACATAGTAATGTTCCTGTTTTGTTTAGTGTCTTAATCTACGAATGAAGATCGAGTAGAAATTGAAGTGTATATAATAAAAGTGGTTTATAGGAAGTCGTTACACCACGCACTCCACTACCAATCCATATAAACTAGACAATCGGTGTCTTTGATTATAAGATCTACATCCCTTTGCCGGATATTGTTTTAGTTACGTGACTATATCCAGCAATATACAACGGCCTCACCTTGTTTACATCCTCGACTGTATCTGCGTACTTCATTTATCGCTGTGGGTAACTGTCATTCGTGGTTCACTCCTAGTAGGATAATGCCTACTCCTGGAGGATAATGCCTACTAGTTTAGTGGGGGCAGTATTCATAAGGCGTTCAGTCATCGAGCAATAAATATTAGGAAAAAGTTGCCATTCTGGCTCAGCCTTCAACAGACTACTTGTATGTAAAAACATTAAATATAATAATTGCCGTTGAGTTTGATACATATTCCAATCTAAGAAAATACAATAATTTGTACTTATTTCGATTAGGCCAATAAATTGAATAAAATGTTTGGTTAGATGTACCTGTTTAGATCGAAGTAGATAAATTAAGTAAAAAGGGAAAATCAGCATTCACAGCACATAGGAAATGTACCAATTGAAGCAAACATATTTGTGTCATACTTTGATATAAAGTTATTAATAAAGTCCCCCGTGTCGTTTTAGGTGCCACTTGAGCGGTGGCAGAAAACAATGATCGCGGATCTAGCGAATCAACAGAATGTTCAGCAGTTCTGCAGATGTTCTAGAAAGGCCTTGGCCAATTATGCATATTTTTATTTCGATGGAGGGTGCCCTTTGTTTATTTTGGTGAACTGTAAAACTCAATTATATTCAACTATTAAACTTTCTGATACTAAAGTCAACAAAACCAGAATACTTTCCTGAAAATATGGAAAACGTTATTCACGTTCTTTCTCTGAAAACGACAACAGAAAAAGAAGGCAGTTTTAAAAAGGCGTTTAGAACGGGAAACTCCTGATTATTCCGTTATTGTGGTTTTGTACGTTTGGTTTGACTTAAATACATTTAATACAATGTTTTCTCTTTAAGGAAGTATGGTGTTTTCAATTTTTATTAACATATTAAAAACTGCTTTACAAATTCTACCACAATCGTAACGATTTTGCTATATAATCCCTATGCAGCAATGTATTTTTTCTATTACCCGTACCAGTTTTTGGAAAAACCTCCGTTCAAGATAAACAGTATCTAACGATTAAACTTATCTAACATTTAAGTAAATGTTTTAAAACATATTTCAGAGTTAAATAACAACCAACAGCGATATAAAAAGTTTAAAACACGCAAACAAATGTTTAAGAAAGTATTAATTGTGTTTCTTCCCCTAACATTCGATAGAATATTTTTAAAACAGATATGTGTTCAATTTATCAAATACAAATAGACACGGCGAAACAAATTGATCAACGGCAGTTTTAAGTGTCTTGTTTACAGATTTGTTTCCTCTGTGTCTCCTCGAGTAGCTGATCCACATATTGATTTCAACCAAACAAAGTGATGTTATTATTGTCATTATCATCGCGCTGACGCTGCTAGTATTGTTATTATCAGGGATAATTGGCCAGTTAAATAGCACGGAAGCACTTAAACATATTTAATATACGTGCTTATTTATGTATCAAATGAGACAATTATAAACATAAGTGCTCACGTAAAAGGTAGTATTAATGCAAAGTTATTTTGGTGTTTATTAAGTGTGAATGTAATGAGTCAATTAGGACACAATTAAGTGTCCTGTATACGAGTATTGTCAAATCTAAATACGCAGTTTCAGTAAAAGCAAATATATTGTTAATATACTGTTTTTCTAGAAATAATTACATGACAATATAAACGGACATATCATTTCTAACTAACAAGTCATGACAGATAAAATCATTTGCTTCCCAAAGTATATAGTGTGTTAATACATTACCGAGACAGCTCCCGTCTCATAGGGTACATGTTGTTATGCCTATCTCCTATTTAGTTATTCCAGAACAACATTAATAGTTAGGTTCTATAAAGGCGAAGCATATAATGCTAGTTTAGATAGATAATGAAAATATTTTGAAGGAACAAGTAGTTCTTGATATAATGGAGAATTAGACACTTAACCGTACAGGTTGTGTTATTCTGACCAATATCTGCTATGATCGCGAGTTAGATTTTCGGCTTATTGCTCTAAACATTTTGACCTTTTTCTTAGATCGAACACCTTTAAATCTAATGGTATGGCACAGTCCGCCTGCCTCTTAACTTTTTGATTTGTGAGCTACTTCTGAAACTCCATTTCTGTGTTACTTATCTACACCACCATTCATAAATGTAGTTATTAATGAATGCATGTAGAATATTCACAACATCTTGATCACCTCTTTGAAGCATATCTCAAATGTTCTAAGGGGTCTCCATATTGATTACGTCATGCAAGCATGACGGCGTCTTAAATTACCGCCAAAAGGAATTTGCATTCAAAAACAAAGTTATCATCAAAGTTTTGCAATATCATTTAGCCGACTGCTCCATCTGTTTTATTTACACGAAAGCAGTGATAACATTTGCATCTGTATTGTAAATAACAAAAATACCTTGCAAATCATACATCAACACGTGTTGCAAAGGGCTATATTGTTTATACAAGAACAGTGCACTATTTTCTGTCCCGTTGCTTTCTGGCTAAAAATGTCAACATACCAATCCGTCGAAATACACACGAGACACAATCCTGAAGAATGACGGGATTGTCGATTTTTCACGATTGCATGTAAGAACACACCTAGAAGACACTTTTTTTCGAGTTCGAACACGGTAGGTTCGAACTCGATCATCATCATTGTAAATCAATACATTGTATAATTATAATACTTAATCTTGTCTATAAAAATAGATAGAAAAGTCAAACAAGATTGCCACTGACCGTTCCAAGGCGGTAGCCCTATTGTCAACCCTTTTGCGTTTGTGATGTCTTATTTTGCCTTTTATTCATCTTTAAAGTAGTTCTGTGCTTCTGGCTGTGCTTGTGGTTGATTGTTGTCCTCGAATGCTATTTTTCCTGTTCGATTTTTATATCTACTTTTACATGTCTATGTCCTTACACAAGGAGGCGCTATTGTGTAAGATAGCCTTGATGAATGTTTCAACGATAAAACAACTGTTAGTGGTTATTTTAATACCGTTCTAAAATCAGGTATTTATCAAAAGAATAGTAAAAACAGTCAACTCATACGTCAGTAGCACCGGTATATGTCTCGGTCAATGAATTACAAAACAAATGTCATTGTTCTGTTTACGTTCCATAATTAGGAAAAGAAAGTCGACATGCTAGAACACATTTTATGACCCGTTTCCCTTTAATATTATCAATACACATCGCTCATGTATTGTTCTTATGAATATCTTTGTAAATAACAATTGTTTATCTTTGTTTTTTATAAAGTAACACCTCATCCAAGCTTATTTAACTCGTTAAAAGACGAACATATTCATTTTAGTGCGTGGTTCGTCTACTTCTTTTTGCGTTGGTTTGTTTTTTCCGGTCTATTCCGTGTTGTTTGGTCAGCGGTAATCTGATTAGCTTGTTGTTTTAAAAGCGGTTATTTGATTGACTGTAAGAATGTAATCGGAAATATACTAATTATTACTAACCATTCAGATCAACAAAAAATATTATTGTACCCGGGTTAAATGTCCATATGCCTCGACTTTAGGGAATTTCAACAGAGCATTTGTATTTAAACATTTCATAGTCAAAATAACTTAGGAAATTGTGTTATAAATGGAAGCAAAAGACTCATAATATCTGTTTTCATAAATAAGGGTTGATATTATAATCAATTATAGTATTACCCAAGATTATAAATATATTAAAAACAGAACCGAGTGATGTTTTCTAGCCTAAGACCTTCTGCCCTTATAAAGGTCAGGAAACATGACAATGACTTTTCCTTGTAATTCTCTGATAGACACTTAAACCTCTGGTTCTGTGGTTAGTATCTAATCCCACTAGGGATTTCAACAAGGTTCGCTCACCAAACCTTATTCTTACTCTATTGTTATTCCAAACTATTAAACGTATGTAAATAAAACAAATCCCCGCCAGGCTATATTCTGTAACAAACTAGGCAGCAATAACTGACAATATAAGTACAACACAAGGATTATCATATATATATTAAAACAGAATCGTAGAAAGACATTAAGCAATCACCCGGTGACTTGGCAGAAGCTAGAGCAACAAGGTAATAAACAGTTAAGGTCACGTCAAGACAAATTGAAGATCAACATCAAACGTTACAATATCTTTCAGGATTTAGATAGATGTCATTGTAGGGACTATAATCTGTCCGGTCATCGCACAACAAAGAGGTAAGTATAGTGGCGATCTGTAAATTGGTCAACAACTAAAGATGAATTGCGTTGTTAAATATTAGGGTCATAAACATTTTTGATAAACAAACTAGTATATTGGTAATAGTCGAATAACAATAACATGTTGATTCCCTAAACTATTCTAAGTTAAGTAAATAAATACATATTTATTCTAACACGACCTGCGCAGTCTTTCATATACACAAAGAAGAGAGACAGCTGTATGTTATTTTATGGTAAAATACGGCTGTTCCATTAATACCCCGCGTATTTTTCATCGTTGGAAGCGCCACGTTACATGACGTCACTTTTTAAACCGTTAACGTCACAGAACGAAAGTAAATAAATATGTTGGTAAATATACGTCACGAAGACAAACTCAACAGTAATTTTAATGAAATTTTAATTACAAATTTGCCAAACCTAGCACACACCCGATATAAACCCATCATATGCATCAATACACGTAACATTAATAAGCATCTTTAACAAGAGCTGAAAACGTTTGACGTAATACAGCGCAAGCTATATGACGTAAGCAATGACTTATTTGTTTGTCACGTGACTACTAGTGTATTCAAATGGCCTGTAAATATAGCAGCCTGATTACCTTGACCACCGAGATAATATAGTGCCCCCACAATAGCATAAACAATGGGGTCATTGTCGTGATAGAATCGAAATAATAAATACTTACGTATAATTTATCGGTGAATAAAATACAGTTAGGAGTTCGGATGCATAGTAATTAAATCACGAGTGCGTTATTTCTTAATTATAGTGTGCAATATAACAATAATCAACAATATCATAATAATATACTGCTGACAATGTGGGTCAATAAATCATTCCGTACAAAAGAAAGCAAACGCAGCACTTATTGAATTACTTTACCAAACGATTGTCAACGTCCAGAATACATGTACAACTTCGAACTTCAACATAAGTGCGTGCATATTTATTACATGGTGTACACTATATTTAAAAGAGATGTAAAAATGAATGTCGTACTGTACATCCGTTTAACAGATTCCAAGCTTCGGTGTGTTTGCTTTGGCGTTTTCCTTGGAATCTTAATCCTTCATTTTGGATAAAAATGTCCTACATTTTTTCAAAGGATTATTAATCTACTGAAATCTTAAACATTCTTCACAAACAAGTAGTATAGTAATTGGGTATTGCTTTGACGAACGGTGGACACCTAGACCAATATAATCGGAGAGAATATGTCATTTCCTTATTTTATATCCAGAGAGTATATTTAAATTGTCATTTACAATAAAGTGGAATTATAGTATAAAAATTGTGAAAGAATTTATTTTTTTCAATAAAGCTCGAAAGGGAACCTTACTTCGACAGTGTTCCTGGACTTTGATAAACCATTGCAAGCACCTGTACCAACAATTGTTGTCTTAGATTATTAATATAGCGGCCATGAGTGTCAATCGATACTTCTTTATCTGCAACCACGAAACATACAAGAAGATCTTCACCAATCGAAACTGCAGTTTTAAGCTGCGTTGGTAAACGTTTTGCTCAATACTGCCGCAATCGGAGATTTCATTTTCGACCGCCAGAGTGACACCGGATGACTACATTGTTGTATACGGTGGTGTTTTCGTCACTCTTGTATGGATACCGTCACGAGCAACAGGCTGTAGTAACCTCAATATGTTCCTTTATGTCCGCGCTCATATACTTGGAAAACAAAAGCTAAAAGTGACATATACACCACGAAAGCATGTACGTCTGGCTAAAACGTTGTTAAATATATTCATCGAGTTTGTCGTTTCTTGCTGAACGAGCTACTTATGTTGATCAACGCCATTAGCACTTTTCCGCATGCAATCCATGTCAACATTACGACGTATGCACCCGTGTCTAACCTGGTTCATATACTACTTAAGAAATAACGGTTTCACGGAAGCATACTGTGTAATGACTGCAAGTCCAAGTCAACGCACAGATCTTCCTATCGTTCGTCTTAATTGCTTAAGGTTCTAGACCATCTCTTTGGAATCTGCAAGTCAATACGGAGTAGAAGTACACATCTACAACACACGCAAGAGTGAAAATCAAATAATGAAACGCGGGACACCTGCTACGTGTATTGTTGATGTGGAGTTATAAGGTCATTTGATATGAGATCAGCAGCGTTAGCGTTATTCCAGTTTCGCTTTGCTCAAAAAAGGCAATCCCACCTATCAGATTGAAGCACTCATCTTCTGAACCTGTTAGTAATAAAGAGGAGCAAAGAGCATCGGCACCCAACAGGGAACCAGTTTAGGTTACAAAGGATATTGTACAAAGAGCTATGTGCAAGTTTATTTTTTTCTAAACCGTGTATCTCGTCAGTGCATCTTATCACCATATAAAGAATAATTAAACAGGAAACCAACGTATGTTACCGTATATCTGGTCACTGAGTACAAGCGAAAGGCATCGGCACCCAACAGGAAACCAGTTTATGGAATAATGTATCTGTCTTATAAATTGTTACAACTATGTGCTAGTAAGATGTCTCTGTATCATGTATCACATAATTTACCCAGATTTATACCACAAATACAAGTATGACCTGTTTTTCTTGTTCTTTTTTGGTGTAATGATTACTCAAAATATTATCACATATAACTTGATACATGTGTATCTTTGATGTTATAGTCACACAGGATTATGATGACTCTGATCACTGTCAAATGACCCCGTTATATGCAAGCTGGCTGTCTCCGACAAAAATCTAGAAGAAAAAATACAATGATTGTACAAGAACAGTTTGGAGAATGTTTATAAAGTTCTCACTACCAACGATAAAATAAAACATCTAGGAGTTAATAATGTTGAATTTATAATAATTCAGCGAAGAAAACGAAGATAAAATTTGGACTATTTTATTACTTTGTATGAGTCTATTTTGAAGTAACACATTTCTATCTTGTTTAAACAGATACATTTCGTTTGATGTATACATAAGTAACATCTTTAATATCATAGTGTAACTTACTTCTGCATAACCACAGCGTTTTCATTGACCAAATGCTTCAGTTCTTTGCTATCCTTTTCCAACGATAGTAATCTAAAATATAAAACAAATTCAATATATTTGTTTCAACGTTTCGGAAAGACATCCGTAGATATGGTTAATGTACAGTTGAATGCTATTTTACTTACTCGTGTGTAAGCTTGTCAAGTAACAGTGTCCGTTGTTTCTTAGGATGCGATACATCCTCATTTCCGGAAGACCTAGGATGTGATCCACCCTCACTTCTAGACGACTTAGAATGGGATCCACCCTCATTTTCAGACGACTTAGAATAGGATCCACCCTGACTGATCGAGTTTGAAGCAGCGATATGTGTTTGCAGGTGATGTCCTATCGCTTCTAACATTTTTGGTTGATCCTAAAACAACAAAACCTTATTTAGAAACCTTGCCATCTGTTTCTAAAGATGTATGTTAACATTAAGCAAGACGGGTTGTGGGCGCTCTACTAGCTAACCTAACTTGTGCACCCCTTGTCGCAGATTTGTTTTTATATTGCTATGGAAGAGATTTCATGTTGAGTCTCCACCAGATACCCAGGAAGATGTTATTGAGAACTTTAATGACACCTCTCGGTATCTGGATGACATATTAAACATTGACAACCCTTTATTTTCTACTATGGTTTATAATATATACACTAAAGAACTTCAACTTAAAGCTAATATTTCTGATACTATCGCCTCTTTTCTTGATTGACATCTCTCCATTGAAAATGGTGAAATAATTAGCAAAATATATGACAAGAGAGATGATTTTGATATTGTTTATTATCCCCATATAGATGGGGATATTCCCCGAGTAACTTCTTATGGGGACTATGTGTCTCAACTTATTCGTTTTTCTAGAGCTTAGTACTCGAGTTGAGGACTTTAATATTCGTAATCTGTCTATAACTAAAAAGCTACTCCATCAGGGTTACCGTTACAATATACTTCGTAAAACCTTTGCAACATTTTATTATCGTAACCCTGATCTGCTTTCCAAATATAAATATAATTTAAGAACTATTCTGCGACAAGGACTATCACAACCTGACTTCTATGTTGACGTGATTGACAAACATCGTAAGATCCTTGGCCATGATCTCTTTCATACTATCTTTGTTAAACTTGTTAAACGGTTAATCAAAAGAGGTTATGACCCTATCATTTTGCAACGCACTGCATGCTTGGTGGAGGACCCATTTACAGTTCGCCACTATGCTTTCCTCTTTAATTGTGCGATGACCGGATAGGCTGTGGACCATATGCTGACATCTACCTAAAGCCCAAAAGGACGGTGACGTTTGATGTTTGTCTGCAGTCTTGTTTTAGTGTGCCCTCAATGGTTTATTCTCTTGTTGCTCTGGCTTCTGCCAAGTCCTTGAGTACCTTCTTTGTGGCTTTTGTTTTTTTGTATTTATATATACACGAGCGTCTTTGTGTTTTACTTATATTGCCTAATAATGCTGCCTTGTTGGTTAGAAAATAGTTCATGATGGGTATTTCTTTATTTACTCTGTACCGTTTAATTGGGTTAACAGTAGGGTATGTGTGAGGTTTGGTGCACCCTAGAACCTGGTTTATGACTTGTGATGTATTATTTGGCCTTTTATTCATCTTTAAATTTGTTCTATGTTTCTGTATGTGTTTGTGGTTGACTGTCGTCCTTGAATGCTGCTTTTCCTGTTCGATTTTTATATCTAGTTTGTATAACAATAGAGGAGGTGATCTACGTATACGGTCAAACGGATACGAAATAACTAAGTATCAGAGAAAAAATATCGTCTATTTCCCTTGAAGTTCAACATGTAATTCCCTTTAAAACAACCAAACTTGTCTGACATGTGCTCTCGCATCTTTCGTGACATCAATGAACAGAACTATTGTACGAAAATCCGTATTTTCTACGGAATAAATCTAACTGGTTCCTACAATTCTGCATGTGAGTACTCTGATTATCAAGGTGTCAGATAATGCTGTCAATTAAGCACACATAGACGATTTAAGTCTAAAAACAGTGATACAAACCTCGATGCCGTCTGCAGGCTCATTGCGGCTACAGCTTGCGCTTGAAAGCAAAGCCAAGTTGGAAAGAGCTACTGTTTTATGTGGACGATATGCCAACACATTTCCGGGTCTTCCAGGCGTGAAGACATGCTTGACATGTCTGCCAGATGTAAGTGAAGAGCTCATAAGCTTGCTTGTCTTTTCAACAATAAATTTGCACTTCTCTTCTTCCTAGAATTGTTAACAGGCACGTTAAATAGCAATGTTATACTTTGAATTTGAATTGTTTTATTTTAACGTAAAGCGGAAAATCGTAAAGCGGAAAATAACAATATTTCTAGAAATTCAATATTACATGTAAACGAGAAATATAATTAAGACTAAATTATGTCTATGCTTTAATGTTTTAACTTCGTTCAGAGGTATATCATTATACACACTCTATATAAAATATATGTAAACTCGAATGTCATACTGTACATCCGTTTCCAAGATTCCAAGCGTCAACGTGTCTGATTAGGCGATTTTCTTGGAATCTTAATCCCTTATTTCGTGTGTAAATGTTCTACCTCTTTTCAAAGTATTATTAATATACTGAAATCTTAAACATTCTTCCTAAACAAGATACAATCGTCATCTAAATGGCGTGATGGCACATTTTAAATTTAAATGTCACATAGCGTCGGTGACAAGCTAGAGATTCCAAAATACTAACTTACCTCTCCCAGTTTGCTGCTCAGCTGATCAAGGCATTCTTTTACTGACGATATATTCTGTTCAACCTTCTTTGTCCGAAACAAGTGTTTCGTCAAAGTCCTGAATAGTAATTTTCATTAAATTATCCGAAGTGAAATGGTGATGTTTACATCCGGCTAAATACTTCATATATGCATGTATGCCTGATTATATTTAAAAGTGGTAGTTCATTTAATGCCATGTCCGAATAAAGATTAGTTTTCTAAACTGGCAAAATGCAAATACGCTCGTATAACTTTATCATTAAATTATTAAAAAGTAGATATACAACTGGAACAGGAAAAGTAGCATTCAAGGACGACAGTCAATCGCAAACACACAAAGAAACAAAGAACAACTATAAAAATGAAAAAAGGCAAGATAAGACATCACAAACACCAACGGGTTGACAAAAGGGCGACCGCCTCGGATTTGTCAGTGGCAAAAAAGGTCGCTGGGGTGGGGTGGGGGGGTGTTAAACCAGGTTCTAGGGTACACCAAACATCAATCTTACCCTCCTATTATCATCCCAATAAATGATAAATTGTATACCACACATATGTTAAATAACTCTAAAATTAATAAATAGACTATGACTTCAGACATACGTCAATACAGGCTTTTATGACGTTGACGTGAAATGCTGAGTACTGTCAAAGAAAAAAATAACTTCTCTGACAAATTATTACAAGTATATGTGTCTAAATTTAAGTCTTACCCCATTTCCTTCAAAGTATTCTTGAAACAGATTTTCAGATTATGTGTACAGTGATCGAGCGCCAGTGACATCAACGCAACACAATGCTCTTGAAGTTTCTGTCTGAAAATAGCAGACGACAATTAAAACAATATCTGTAAAGTTTACTATCCTTTAGCAATTACATTTGGCAATAGGACATTTGAAAACATGTTAGACATTTAGAGTTTTGGCCAGAATTAAATTTGAATATGCCAAATGTTTTTATTCAGTCATACAAAAAGAGTATGAAAGGAGAAATTTGGAAACTACCAAACACGATAAGTATAAAACATATTGCAATCTCGGTTTGATGGAGACTGTTCATGGACGGTAGTGGAAACTGCTGGCTACCGTTCACGACATCTAGCCCCGGGTTGAACAGAACTCTATATTTAAAATGTCAATAGTACGAAATTTTGAGCATCCCGAAGATGGTATGCATATGACGGTGAAATGTAGACGTCGCGCACAATGTTGGGTACATCGTATAAAACGCAAGCCTCGCATAGAGGTGTATGTTATAATTCAGGCATACGTAAATCAATACGGACGTTTTATATATCAAAATTTTCACAATAAAATATGCTATCATATTCTGGTAAAAAATATTGTAAACGTTTGTCTCAAAATGTTCGTATTTATTAGTAATTGTTCAAAAACGTCGTGTAACACTGTAACACCGAAGCCAGATCGTGTTGCTTAAAATAACATAACTAAGCCAATTGACGTCTATTCTTGGCGGGAATTGTGTTCAACGTTTCCGACGTCATTCACGAACAACGTCATATTCGCAAAACAAACGCACAACACTAACTTTGAACAGCAGCGGATGATTCGCAACACGTAAAAACTGTAACACTCACTAAAAAAGGCGTGGAATCTAAGAAGTACGATGGTAAGTCATTCATAATTTATTTAATTGTTGACGTTCATTATATCTACTTCAATAAAAAAATATTGTTTTAATTTTGTACAAAAATATATAAATTTTTTGACGATAAGTCGATGTTTCTATATTTAAATATTCGTTCGCGCATGTTCAGTATTTTGTTACCAAATTCAATATTTTCACTTTTTTGGGGGGTATCGATGTTTAGGGGGTGTTAACAAATATTTGTTTTAATCAATTTTAATTTATAATAATATTTTCAGAATATTGTTTTCGTGAAGACTTTCATCCAGAATTGTTTTTCTATTTTGATAAGAATTGAAAGAATTATTAAGAAAAATCCATGTTCAGTATTTTGTTACCTTTTAAAGTTTTGACGTCATGAAATTCAGAGATTTTTGATGTTAATTTAATTTTGCTAATTCAATGTAACGTTTATTTCCAGGCCTCTGTCTGAATCAATGAAACGGAGAGAAAAATTAAAACCCGTCAAAGGCAGCTGTAAAACAAGAAAAATACAGGCGCACACACCTACAACAGAAAACTAAAACCGAAGTCAGGCGGCAAAATAGAAAGAATTACATGGCATCATATCGAACTATTGTTTGGGGCGCTTGTTTCAGCCAAAGGTTTTTCTGCAGTAGCTTGAGCAATTTAAGTAATATGTACTTCAATTATATATCATTAGAACTGGTATTTTTAGTGGTAAATAAAAATACCTTAGTTTTGAAAATCGGTTGAGAAATAAATATTTTACTGCCGATATGATTTTTTGATGGGGTTTTTCCCATGTAAATTTCTTGTTGGCGGGACAGCAGAAAATTAAGAGATTTCATATAACTTCAGTTAGCCTTCATATTTTGCTATAAAACTTTCAGGGTGTCTTAATTTATGAATATCCAACAATTTAAAACCATTTTTGGATAAACATCCTAAAAAAAAATATTTTTCGAATTTTTCATGCAGCAGAATTTTGCATTGAAAATGCCCCATCAAAAAGAGCTTTCGCGCATGAATTTTTTATTTCTCAACCGATTTTGAAAAGTAAGGTATTTTTATTTACCACTAAAAATGCCTGTTTCACTGATATACAACTTATTTAGGTACGATATGTATTTTGTCTGAAAAGTAAAAAAAGCCTTTGGCTGAAACAAGCGCCCCAAACAATAGAGCGACCACCACAGTTGATATGGAAACGTACAGTTTTCCTCACCGAATGGCGAAGTTTAGGTAAGCTGAAATATTAAGTTCAAATTACACGAGGACCTTCTGACCCATTCAATAGAGTGTATGCCTATATATTAAATTGCGTAGTTTAAAAAAACACACCATATAGTGCCTGAGATACGAGAATTGCAAATGTTTAATAATATTTAATAAAAAATCAGTTTTGGTATCACAATTATCACGGTATGTATTTTAATTAGTTATTTTAGCTTTAAGAATGTTATATATCTAAATGTATATAGACAATTACCGCATGATCATGACGATGCGGTTCATTTATTTATACACCATACGTATATGTTATGTAGACAACACTTTACAAGTCTGAATTGCATACTTAGAAATGTAAATAAATAATAAAACTAGGAATCTACTTGACATGCTTAAAGTTCAAGCATTTACCGGTATATGCATTGTGTTTTATAAGTTTTGACCCACTCCAAAATGCGTTGTTACTGTTAGCAAGAACATTACTTACGGGGATCCACCTAAACATCAAACAGTTTAGATCGAAACTTAATTGTTGAAAGTTACCAGATGACGTCAAATAGCGCAAGGAAGGAAATATGCAAATGAGGTATAATATTTATAATATTTACCGAATGTGGTCTGCTTATACTTCCGCCCTAATCGGGTCTTTTTCACCAGTTTCAGTAACCAATGAATAAAACCCGTTATGATTATATAAACTCTAAATACATGTATATCGAACATTTTAACAAAATTAACATATCTATGAGTTGTGTATATTAAATACGGTATAAACGGAAAAACTTTGTAGACTGTAATAATCTTTCTCGTTTGAACATGTGAAGAGATGGTAAGTGTGTTCCGTCACTCAGAGCAAACCACGTGATATATTGTCTAAATCACGTATCGGCGTAGATGAAAAATGGATGATTTTAATACTTTATTACATAACAACATGATCTTCTGGGAATAAAGCCATGATTTAAATACCATAATATCTAAGTGTATTAAATATGCAAATGAGAACAGATCAGTGTATTTGTGTACACAGGGGATATAGCTTAAACATGTACTCTCATTGATATGCACTGTATATCATAGACAGAGCTTAATGTTTATCATCATATTTTGAAACATTTTTATTACATGCTGGCTTTTAAAATAAATGCCGAAAAGGGGATCCCTTGGAATCAGCAAACATAAAGAAGGGAGAAAAGTAGTTGACTCGGTTTTATTGTGCCTGTTCATGAAAGGTAATAAAAGCTGCAACACCTCTCACGCCCCCTAGCACCGGCTTAAAGCCCCAACTGCCATATAAAAGCCAGAAGATGGCGCTGGGGCAAGTTTCTATATAAATTATGCATGTTTCACATCAGAGGTCCCTTTTTCAAAATTTTGAATAAACTACAGTAAAATAAATTATGAAAAGTTGCACAAATACATATTTAAACATGTAAAATCAATTGGTGTAATTAGTTTTTTAAACAATCATTTGCAAAGTATAGTTTCTAAAAATAATTTAAACCAACTGTCAAACAATTTGAATTTGCCGAGAGGAACCTATGAGGTTATGACCGTTGCTAATACAAAATGTAGACATTTCCCACGTGGCTGTGTTTATCAACAAACGTGCTGCAGCAGACGGCTTATGAACTACTCTGTATTATCATCAAACCAGACTATGTAAAGCATCACAATTTAAAGCGGGTTGTCAACAGACCTTCTAAAAGGCACCAAATCTTGATTTTGTGTGGTTAAAAGTTTCAATGTTCATTTGTGAAATGGTATTGTGATTCAATTAAATTATAGAGTCGGCTGCTTGAGCAAGCGTATATAGAAGAATGTTCACATCAGCTATTTTAGTTGACAGACAGGCTGTGTGCAGCAATAGTAATTTGATAGGCCCCTCCTACAAATATTTACTACCCCGGCAGAACAGATTGGGTGTTTAAGCGATATTTAATGTAATAAATAAATACTGAAAAGGGGATCCCTTGGGGATCCCTTGGAAGCAACAAACACAAACAAGAGATAAAAGTCACATTATGAAATAAACAACTGAACATAATTGGTTTGTATGATTATGTCTTTTAGCTTTGTAGTGTCCATCTCCGGTTTTATTGAGTCTGTTCGTGAGCGGTAATATAAAGTGCAACACCTCTCACGCCATCTAACACCGGCACTAAACAAACGCTAGTGTGAATGTCAATACATAATGAAAAGGGGATCCCTTGGAAGCAACAAACACAAACAAGAGATAAAAGTCGCATTATGAAATAAACAACTGAACATAATTGGTTTGTATGATTATGTCTTTTAGCTTTGTAGTGTCCATCTCCGGTTTTATTGAGTCTGTTCGTGAGCGGTAATATAAAGTGTAACACCTCTCACGCCATCTAACACCGGCACTAAACAAACGCTAGTGTGAATGTCAATACATAATGAAAAGGGGATCCCTTGGAAGCAACAAACACAAACAAGAGACAAAAGTAGCAGACTCGGTTTTATAGAGTCTGTTCATGAGCGGTAATATAACGTGCAACACCTCTCACGCCTCCTAGCACCGGCTTAAGCGATATTCTACTTTAAAGCCACAAAGATCGGGCTTGATGATCCCAAAGGACCAGTAAGTAATAACACTACTGATTTTTAGTCGGGGCGACTTTTTACAGCCCCCACATAGCACTAAACAAACTCTAGTGTGAATGTTAATAAATACTGAAAAGAGGATCCTTTGGAAGCAACTAACACAAACAAAAGATAAAGGAAGCAGGCTCGTTTTTATTGAGACTGTTCATGAGCGGTACTGTAAAGCGCATCACCTCTCACACCTCTAATAACACTACTGATTTGTAGTCGGGACGACTTTTTACAGCCTTCCACACAGCACTAAACAAACGCTAGTGAGAATGTCAATAAATACTCAAAAGGGGATCCCTTGGAATCAATAAACACAAACAAGAAATAAAAGTCGCATTATGAAACAAACAATTGAAAATAATTGGTTTGTATGATTATGTCTTTTAGCTCTGTCCCATCTCCGATGTCAGTAGCGTTCCTGGCGCAAATCTCCGCTAGTTTGCTTAACCCCGCTAATTGTCAGGTGGTGGTATTTGATGATGTTCTGACAAATGTTGGACACGCCTATAATAATATCCAAGGAAAATTCACTTTCACTGTAAATGGCACTTACAATTTTAATCTGATTGCCTCGGCGTCCAATGGATCACCCACCCGACCATCAGGTTTTTTTTTATAGGTTTTATAGTTTATTAAAGTCTCATCTTAGTACAGTATTATATACAATAACTCATTACATATGACTTTAAGTATGCCATTCTAAACGAATTGTAAGAGAATATATTAAAATAAATTTCATTCACAACAATAACATAATATGACAATAAATACTGATAAAGGTGATCCTTTTGGAGCAACAAACACAATTAAGAGAATAAAGCAGCAGACTCGGTTTTATTGAGTCTGTTCATGAGAAGTAATGAAAGAAGCAACACCTCTCACGCCCCTAGCACCGGCTTAAGTGGTATTCTATTTCAAAGCCACCTATATTGGGCTCGCTGGTCCCAAAGGACCAGTAAAAAGTTGAACGTAAGTAATTGGTTCTGGACTATTGCACCAGCTGATGACATGCAGTGCACATCGTTATCGAAAGTCGCGAAGTCCATAACGTGTAAACAGGAAACGTATGAAGCCATTGTGACATCTCAAAATAATGGGGTTGGCAATAGTGGTTCAGCATTGGAACAGTCAATGACATATCTGAATAGTGTTTTTGGACTATTTAAGGGGCCGATGGGGTTATTTTTTCCATTGTTTGATACCGGTATCAAATGTAATAAATGTATTATTCAAATTTTAGTTCAAACATCTCATGCTTTATGATGCTTTCGTTTTTATAAGCATTATATATAATATATATACTCTTGCAACTATATCAAAGTTATAGCGTAAATGCCTTACTTTTCACATTGATGGATAAACTGTTCATGACTGTGAAGATCTTTGTACTTCCGGTGTTTCGCCATGGTAACCGCTATGCCGGATATTTTTTGCCTTAAACTCTCTGCTTTAGACAGACTGAAAGTAATAAGCAAAGCGTCAAATTTCACATGAAAACAAGCATACACAAACAGACAGCTAGAAAAAGAAGCAAGAAATTAAGTAGAATAGGGATAAATGTGGGCTAAATCTCAATGACGTCATATATTGTGTAAACCCCTCAAGACGATGTCCGACATAATATACATATACTCGTACTTTGGTATGTACGATACATATACTCGTACTTTGATATGTATGATACATATACTCGTACTTTGGTATGTAGGATACGTATACTCATACTTTGGTATGTATGATACATATACTCGTACGTTGGTATGTAGGATACATATACTCATACTTTGGTATGTATGATACATATACTCGTACGTTGGTATGTAGGATACGTATACTCATACTTTGGTATGTATGATACATATACTCGTACTTTGGTATGTAGGATACGTATACTGATACTTTGGTATGTATGATACATATACTCGTACGTTGGTATGTAGGATACGTATACTCATACTTTGGTATGTATGATACATATACTCGTACGTTGGTATGTAGGATACGTATACTCATACTTTGGTATGTACGATACATATAGTCGTACTTTGGTATGTATGATACATATACTCGTACGTTGGTATGTAGGATACGTATACTCATACTTTGGTATGTACGATACATATAGTCGTATTTTGGTATGTGCGATACATATACTTGTACTTTGGTATGTGCGATACATATACTTGTACTTTGGTATGTACGATACATATACTCGTACTTTGGTATGTATGATACATATACTCGTACGTTGGTATGTAGGATACGTATACTCATACTTTGGTATGTACGATACATATAGTCGTATTTTGGTATGTATGATACATATACTCGTACGTTGGTATGTAGGATACGTATACTCATACTTTGGTATGTACGATACATATAGTCGTACTTTGGTATGTGCGATACATGTACTTTGGTATATACGATACATATACTCGTACTTTGGTATGTACGAGTATACCGTGTAAGTAATCAACTGTTTATTTGATATTATTGACTGGTTCAATTTTTAGGACTTATTGCCTATTGACCGTTCCAAGTTGGTAAGCCTGTCTTCACCACTCATATTATATTACGTTTTGTCCTTTTCATTGACATTTTATATATGCTCAGGTGCAGTGCGGACCTACGGTCTGATTGCGTTTGATTGCTGTGGTTTCTATAGGACCATTTTTCTCATTTTAGAACATACTATAATTGAGACTGAGTGCTATTTATCCAATTTATTAGAGTCACAACTATGTTCAACTTCACAAACACCCTCTCTCAACGGTTAATACAGGAGGCCTCATTGCAAGTCTCAGCAATTGGAGGTGGAGACCACAGTTCTTGCATTATATTGTTATGGCGATCTTTAAGACTAATGCACCACGTGCTTTTGCTGCTCAGAGTTCATAGGAATCGGATGCATATGCATTTGAATCTTTCCTCTTAATTAATAAAATCCACCATGCTTCGTAATTAACTGAAGTTCTAACGGAAAGTAATACCCGTATTATTAAATTGCGTTATATGCAATATAATATAATCAATCTGAATGTATATATCAAACGTGTCTATTGGCTACATCTAGGAATTGTTCTAAATAAAGGTTAGTTACGTGCAAAGTTCGAAGAACTTGAGTAAATGCAAGTCAATGGAAAAGCGGGTACGAGTCAGTGGGTAGCGTTGTAGTACAACTGTATTCATACATAAGGGATACTCGAAAGTTTGCATACATGTATGTATGTCCTTCATTTAAACGAAACACAAAGGTTTGCATATGTCTCTCCTCCAAACTTAAGAGAATCACAAAGGTTTGCAAATATATATCCTTCAGACTTAAGAGAAACACACAGGTTTGCATATGTGTTTCCTTCAAACTTAAGAGAAACACAAATATTTGCAAATATCTGTCCTATAAACTTAAGAGAAACACAAAGATTTGTGTATATATTTCCTTCAAACTTAAGATATATCTGTCTTTCATACTTAGAGAAGCACAAAGGTTCGCAAATGTATGTCCTTCAAACATAAAAGAAACACAAATGTTTGCAAATATATATATTGCATACTTAGTAAACTAAACACAACTCCTAGCAAAGGTATATCATTCATAAGAGAAACACACATGTTTGCAAATATCTGTCCTTGATACGAAAGAGAGACACAACTTTAGACTTCCAAATTTCTTTCATTTACCCTAAGGTCTGCAAATAGAAACACAGCTGTATTTTAATCTCTTTCTTTTACGTTCTGTGTTGTCCTTCTTTGCCATGTGTGTCCTATACGTGTGTCTTATAAATAAAAGACTCATCGGCGTCTCTAAGAGCCTCGCCGGTGCCTTTAAAAGCCTCACCGGCGCCTTTGGGTTTCTTCACCGTGTTTTCCTGGACAAGAAACTAGCCGTTAGCCTCGTCCGTCGGATGAGTACGTTAACTGGGCATTTGATTGTACCGAAATTTATTCTCTGAGCACGCTAACACATATTATATAGTAAGAGTAGGAAACGTTTCCTGAGTTCCTCTTTATCTTTCCCCTATTTCTAGGGCGGCTATATTATGACCTAAGATAACATGTTGACGGCCGCTTAATAAATAGTCAAATGTAATTCTGTATAGGTATATACCTGCTTATATTATTTTTTCAACGCTGTGTTTATTGTTTCGTCAGGAAGGGAGCTAAGTTAAGTTACGAGAACTTATTGTCCACCTCCTTTGCATTTGTTACTGGAAATACATTTATATTTCACATAGATATGTTTTACTTTCACGAACTAACACACTCAAACATGTTTGCGTTTATTTACAGTCTTGTCAATTTGAGCGCTGAAGACAGGATAATAGCGAGGTTATGTACACTTAAAATCTATTTAAGCTAACCAGTGGGCGATATTGCCTACTGACCGTTCCAAATCTGTAACCCTATCCTCGCCACTCTTAGTAGTGTGTATCATTCTTTTCATTGTATAGTTAATTTGCTCTTTGGTGTAGAGTGAAGATCTACGTTGCCATTGTGTTTGGGTGCTGTGATTTCTATAGGACCATTTTTCTAATTTTTGGTCTGCTGTTTGACGTTTTTAATTAACAACTTCCTTATACCTTCTTCCTTGCGTTGAATAGTAAGGACAGTTTGATATAATAGCTACAGAAAGTGAACTAGTCTAGATCTGGAAATATTATTAAGCAGTGTCAGTTGCAAGGTCTGAATCAGGCAGATATGTTTCATTTAGAACCATTATACATAACCCCTGTCTGTCATTAATTTCCTAAACAAGACGCAGATTTTAACATCGGCAGAATGTAATCTTGTTTTCAAGACAGTCAATTTATTTGCCAAACACAAGTTACACATATCTATTTGAGAGAACTGTGTAAAGTTCATAGAAGGCAGACATTCGTTAGGATTAGAATGCGACATTCGTAAGGATGAGTTTTCGGGTTATTCTTGCACTAAACTTAACGAATGTAGAACGCAGAACTATAAACCAAAAGCAATCGGAGAAACGGCTTGTTTTGAATATACATTATGGACGAGATAAAATAAAAAATAAAACTTCCTAGGCATTATATTGTCATGTGTACTCAGCGATTATGTATGCTAGGCATGTAATGATGCATGTTCTATGAATTAAATGAGGACTTACACGATATGATTACAAACTGCGCCGCATTAGCAACGTTCGATCACTGTCTTGTTTTTTGCACCAAACATGATCGTCAAATCATTACTATAATCGTGGTCTGGGTTCTAGCATGTCATTCTCAAAACAAAACTCTGAGAAATCGACAGGAGTAAATATAAACGTTTGGCGCTGAATCCAAAAGGCTATTAGTCGCTCACGTGATAAACTTTGGCCACATTACCAAAAGTGGATATGATAAAAGGGTTCTGCTAGTTTGATACGATTGTTTACAGATTTCCTAATATATCTTTCAATGCAAAATATAGAATTCTGCCGCTTGTAGTTTCAAAGATGTTTAAACGTTTATCTTATATAACTCTCTTAGTTTCAGTGAGCAATTATCAAATTCAATAACAACTACATAGACAAAAGAAGCAGTATTTAGACTAAGTTAGCTACATGTATGGGAAAATATTTCAACGAATGAAATAGACACTTGCTTTAATAAAAACAAATAACAGTAACTGATGATTAACAAACTGTAAATATTTTGATAATTTGTAATTGTATTGAGAACTGCGTAATACAGTCATGCCTACCAATGATCGTCATCTGAACAGCCAATGTGTGTTTTCAGCCGGTCCAACTCCTGCTCTTGGATCTTTCTACTCAGAACTTCAGCGTACAATTCTATTTCGTTCAGACGTGTTTCGATCTGAAGCAATAATTACAACCTTATTCAAATAAACGGTAAATGAGCAATCTATGTGATTTAATTTGTTTTTTATAGAATTGTGTTGTTATACATGCGTGTACTTGCAATAAAAACATGCAGCTTTGAAAATGCGATGCATTATATATAGAGAGAGCTAACAAAAGAAACAGTAAGCTTTGTTATCAGTGATGCAATTTAGCAGATTTCTGTTAATAAAGAGGCTGAACGTATGTGTAGATCAAAAAAATCTAGAACAGAAACGACAGTATCAGACATATAAGCGTTGTTGAGTCGAAGTTCTTCCGGGTAGATAGTATTAACCATAGTAGAAAAGAAAGGATTGTCAGTGTTCAATATGTCATCCCGATACAGAGAGGTGTTACTTAAGGCTTCAATAACATCTGCCTGAATACCTGTAGAAAGACTCAGCATGGAATCTCATGCATAGCAATACAAAATCAAACAGTTGGTACCATATGTATACCAACAATACCATGTAATATTCAATTTCGTATCTTTAATGGAATGCACGACACGTTTCGTGTTATACCTTCTGATAGAACCGATCTAAAGCTTCATCTTGAAGGGAATCCTGAAGTTGTTCAATGTTTTCTCTGATTGTTTTTAATGTTTCGTTATCCAATATCGTAACAACGTCAGAATGAATCAGTGCAGTTATTGTAACAAACAAATCTGCCATTATGTCGAAGGTACTATGGAAGGCTTTCTGGCGCATGCGCGTTTCTTGAAGTGTTCGTCTCATGTCAGGTACACTATATTCTGAACGGCGACCAACTATCTTGATATATTGTCTGGAATAGAAAAATCTCAAATATTACATTCGGTTTTAAAGATTGATTTATGTATGTGTATGCGTGTGTACCTGTGTGTGTCTGTGCGAGCGTGCGTGCGTGCGAGTTATGCGTGCGTGCGTGTGTGCATGGGTGTGCACGGTTTGTTATTTTAAAGGTTAAATGGGATGTAGGGATTTAGTCAAACAAACTTAAGTATTATAAAAATCTTTCAACGAGCTTATTTTTTATAATAAGTAAAAATACCACATAGGCCAATGTTAGGAATCTTGAAAGGTCTTGCGCCGCTTATGAGTAGACTCAATAAAACGGAGTTTGTCCGTTTCTTGTGATTGTTGATTTGTTTTCAGTTTTTATTAACAGTCGCACTAGCGTTCCCTAAATATGGGATAATAGAGTCCAGTATGTGTGCTAGAAACCCTCTTAAAACGGTGCTAGGATTTTTGAACGGTTTTGAATCTAATATTATCTCTTATCAACAGACGCAATGAATACGAATGTGCTGTTTTTTTTATTATGTGTCATTTAAACAAAACATAATATGCATATAATTTGCACACACATACAATCTATTAATTTACATGTACACACACTATTAGGATAATATACTGGCTGAATATGTATCAAACCAAATTGAGCTCATAAACCACCATACCTATAACAGCTCACCACATAAACCCTAGAACAGTTTACCACACAACCCACCATGCCTATAACAGTTTACCACAAAAACCACCATACATATAACAGTTTACCACACAAACCACCTTACATATAACAGTTTACCACACAAACCACCATACCTATGACAGTTTACCACACAAACCGCCTTACCTATAACAGTTTACCACACAAACCACCATACCTATAACAGTTTATCACACAAACCACTATACCTATAACATTTTATCACACACACCACCATACCTATAACAGTTTACCGCATAAAACCACCATACCTATAACAGTTTACCGCATAAAACCACCATACCTATAACAGTTTACCACACAAGCCACCATACCTATAAATGTTTACCATATAAACCACCATACCTATAACAGTTTACCATACAAACCACCATACCTATAACAGTTTACCACACAGGCCACCATACCTATAAATATTTACCACACAAACCACCATACATATAACAGTTTACCACACAAACCGCCATACCTATAACAGTTTACCACACAAACCACCATACCTATAACAGTTTACCGCACAAACCACCATACCTATAACAGCTCACCACATAAACCACCATACCTATAACAGCTCACCACATAAACCACCCTACCTATAACAGTTTACCACATAAACCACCATACCTATAACAGTTTACCATACAAGCCACCATATTTATAAATGTTTACCATATAAACCACCATACCTATAACAGTTTACCACACAAACCACCATACCTATAACAATTTACAACACAAACCACCATACCTATAACAGTTTACCACACAGGCCACCATACCTATAACAGTTTACCACACAAACCACCATACCTATAACAGTTTACCACACAGGCCACCATACCTATAACAGTTTACCACACAAACAACCATACCTATAACAGTTTACCACACAAACCACCATACCTATAACAGTTTACCATATAAACCACCATACCTATAACAGTTTACCACACAAACCACCATACCTATAACAGCTCACCACATAAACCACCATACCTATAACAGCTTACCACATAAACCACCATACCTATAACAGTTTACCATACAAGCCACCATATTTATAAATGTTTACCATATAAACCACCATACCTATAACAGTTTACCACATAAACCACCATACCTATAACAGTTTACCATATAAACCACCATACCTATAACAGTTTACCACACAAACCACCATACCTATAACAGTTTACCACACAAACCACCATACCTATAACAGTTTACCACACAGGCCACCATACCTATAACAGTTTACCACACAGGCCACCATACCTATAACAGTTTACCAACAAACCGCCATACCTATAACAGTTTACCACATAAACCACCATACCTATAACAGTTTACCACACAAACCACCATACCTATAACAGTTTACCACACAAGCCACCATACCTATAACAGTTTACCACACAAACCACCATACCTATAACAGTTTACCACACAGGCCACCATACCTATAACAGTTTACCACACAAACCACCATACCTATAACAGTTTACCACACAAACCACCATACCTGTAACATAATTCTCCTTTCTTGGTATGGTGTTGCTGTTTGAGGACAGTGTCTAAAGCCGTACATATATAAAAGGCTATTGCTGTACATTTCTTCGCTGTCTGGGCGTCCTTTTCAACATTTTGGAATCCATCTACCTCGGGAAAAGAAGCTGCAGTGTAACGGTATACATACCTTAGCTTAATCGATTAAGCTGTTTAGAGACATCCACATTTATCAAATCGGATTTTTTAAATAGCAAAATAAAAAACAGTAACGTTCACTATTAAACATATTGTTATTATCAAAGATTATTATTTTGTGTTTTAGTGTTTTAGTGCTTGTCTGTTGTAGTTGTTTGGTGTGTTTTAGTGCTTGTCTGTTGTAGTTGTTTGGTGTGTTTTTTAAACACCATACCACTGCTCGTTATTCTCCATCAAATAGATGCGGGAGGGTAGCAGAGGACCACCCCTCTTTACATCTTACAAAAATAATATTGTTTATATATTTTAAATTACATATACAGTACAAAAACTACTTCGTTAGCAACCTCTCATTCAATCATTATTTTTCTCGTGTTCAGTGTTTTATAAGATTAATTCTTATTTGCATAAAGAAGAACAGCAAAAGAAAAAATAACAATGGAGAAACGAAAAAAAACAGTAATTATTATCTGTGAACAATTTTCTATATAAGATAATTGCGTTCCTCTTCCGGTGATAATCATTCTGTTTTGTTGTCTATTGACGCAGATCATTGGAGCTCTTATATCATGTTCCTTAGATGACATAGAGGGTGTAACCACGTATGAAAGTTGTATATTATCAAAACAGAAACGCTAGTGTTGTACAAACAGATGATAAATTTCGATTTTGTTGATTGTATACGTCAATTTTATCATAATATGCGTCGTCGCATGAGTGAATACAATACAACATGCTACAGCGAAACGTATATAGCATGAATCGCTGGTGGGATCACTATCTTACAGAAATATGTCTTTTTCATCAAACAAAGAAAAGCAAGAGAAAGGATAATGTCAATACAATATTAAACCTTAACCCGCTAAGTACGACTATAATAGCCTTTGCGTCCATTGTAAAGCCAGATTAGCCTGCGAGTAGGCTGATCAAAAGTGGTACAATGTCCGTCTGCTGATATTTTTTCCCCCCAAAAACACCCCCTTTGTCACATAAATGGAATGATCCTAATTCAAAGAAAGAACAGTCCATTATATATATATATGTAGCGGGTTAAGAGTTAAGAATTCCATGTGCTCAATGACGCATGCCCGGTTGAGCTTAATTACGCGACATGCCGGTGTTATTAATATCGTTGAATATTGTTGGTAACGCTGATACTATCAATCATTATTTATGTAATAAAGATAATATACAGTATGTCCAAGATTGCGGTTATTGGTACCAGAAAAGGAAACCACTGTTAGTTTACCAACAGCGGCAATCTCCTCTGTCCTGTCGTACTTTCCCTCGTCTGTACTTACAAGTAGGTCATTTTGCTATAAGAAAAAAAGCCAGAGAAAATCTTCCTAACCTTTTTGGTGATTAAAGAAGACAATGATCCCTGATATTGTAGGACCATTACCTGAGTCCAAAGAGGTACATGTCAGAATGACCTGTAGGTTGCGCATTAGCCCACCAGGAAAAAGGCCTTTAGCTTGCCCATTAGCCAACCGAAAGGCAGAAAAAACTGTCATCCGAATTGGATAGGTTTGCTGAGAACTTCAAAAAGACACAATGTTGTCAAAATGTGTAGATGAAAATCAACGAGATGTGGATAAACATGTACAAACGTAGCTTATCATAGATTTTGTCAATGACAGTACATGCTTTTGTCCCGTCACAAATGCATTTAGGCCTAAAGTAAGGTTACCGGAAGATTTGTAAATGGCTTGACTTCCAGCGTATTACCTGTTTGCGACGTTGAGATATATATGTTTGCGACGTTGAGATATATAGAGAATATAAATATAGAGGATATTTGTTTTTTCAGTGGAAGATGCAACTTTATGTCATCAAGTGAGCTCCCAAATCAGTATTGGGCTAACGAGATGAAATAAAGTTGCATCTGTCGCAGAAAAAATAAAGTTTTGTTTTATGCTTCTATCAGTGTTTTTGTGTCTATTTCACATTTGTATTCCCCTCTGGTAGCCCCAATTTATAACCGCTTCACTACAGATCACTCGTTAATACAACCCAAAATAATAGTTCTGAAATTGTTTATTTCATTAAAAATGTTTTCCATGAAATAAACATCAAAACGTTTATGCAAATATATAGTTATCACGGCAAACACACAACTACCAGCAAACTGAGGTAAGAATAAAAATTGTTTGAAGAGAGATAATCACTATAGAAAAAGTAGTTCCAAAAACAGCGAAATTTATTTATGGTAATTCCACTGTTTGAAAACAGTTGATTACTACTTTTATTTCACTGAGAAAATATATAAATCACTGGAAAGGATACAATATAGTCTTATATATGTAAAGTGTACTTTAGAATACTAGTTGTAGGTTATACTTACGCATGGTTTTTATTTTCAAAGAACTATTTTCCATAGAATGTTTATTGACTAAATAAAGTCTGCCTTTTAAAACAGATATCGGATATGTTTGCACTTGTGTCGCCTGATCAATGACTTCAGACAAATCTCTATCCCTCCACAGCATTAGCTGGTCACTGGCAGTCACTTCCGTTTCTTCTGCTATTTTTTCTTTTATATTGGCATAGCTGTAAAATATTGCAAACTTGTAAAATGAATAAAATTTGAATACATGAGTATAACTAAAGCTTAAATATACTGAAAGGATATATATATATATTGTATATACTGCACACTTAATTCCATATATCCCAAGATGTTTTGTAAAAGTTGCAGTTAGTTAGAGAAAGGACACAACTGGGATATTGTCTACGTTGTAACAAGAAATTCATATATGTTGAAGTTCCACTTTGAAAAATTGAGCCAGTTCAGTACTGTATTTAATGTAAAGTTTGCGCCAATAATGAAACATTGCAGGAATACTGTTTGCTGTGTTACGTGTTGTTTTAGTATTTTTTCCGAAAAGAAAGATCTTAGGTAGCCATGTACCATTCGATTACCAGCAGCATATTGTACATACAATATATAGCGGAAATTCCCGTGTCGCGTTTCTTTTCCTTTCAGTATAGTTAAAAGTTGGGCTACAGGGTAGTAAATAGAAATATACAGCGCATAAAGATAATCTCCTACAAACTAGGTTATTACTACAGCTGTGTTATATAAATAAGATGCCATACAGTAGGTAGGTTTAGGTACCTTAGATATTCAAATTTAATGCGTTAAACAAAACAATCATTGGGTCCGAGAAAAATAAGAAGACATTAGTGCTGATTCCTTCATTTTCATCTTTAACGTACATTAATACTTTTATATTATGGTCGAACATCGCTGAGGCTCGTAGGTTCAATAACACAACATTTTTGGACAAACAAACGCAAAGTCTGAAAATATATTTTGTTCCATGCATTCGGCAAATTTCCAACTTGCGAGGCCTTAAAGAAACTAGCCCGTCAAATAAAGGTAAAACTACACTTCAAAACCGTTTATCAAAAATCTATCCAGGTGTTCAGGTCATATCATAATGTATATGTGCCGATTCAAACTAGATGTTTATTCACCAGTTCTTAAAATACCCGTAATTGAATATGCGCAAAAGGAATTTGAAGCTCCTTGTTTGGGGTTTGGCCTGGCTGGTTAAAACCGTATATATTGTGTTTATAAAGTTTGGATCCTCAAAATATGTAAGTTATATATACCTCGACGTCAGTAGCTTTAGAAACGTACATTTGTTGTAAAATGTGCCTGTTGATGGCGGGATAGAGACTTTAATGAAGCAATATTTGACTATACATAAATACCGACCTCGATAAAACAATACAATCTAACCAACAGTTATTTTATTAAACTGAGGGTAATAGCAAAACAAAGGTTGAATCATGTCAAGTTAATGTACATTATTTTTCTAGTAATCTAACGTATACATACGTATCTGTTTTGTTTACATACAAGTTGATTGTTTGAGCCGTACAGCAAACGAAAATATTCAGCACAATCATGTTGTCAAGGTGATTGACTGCCTGGAAATATCTGTCGAACGACCACATCTTTGATGGATCCGTCTCCATTAAACCAGCTAGCATTTCGATCAGCATCTTCTGTAACTGTCTGATAAAAGAAAGAAAATAGTCTTAGCAAACGTGCACTTTATTGCAAGTTAGTTTCCAATAAACAAGCTATCAGTTCAATCAACATTTGTTTCGATCTGCTAAAAGAGATGAAACAGGACATCACCACTGTATTACAAGTCTTTTATAGCATCATCCCCAGTGGTATGCTTGCCTCTGACCGTTCCAAGACGGTATCTCTCTCTTGCCAACCTTTTTTCAGTTTTTAACGTCCAGTACTTTGCGTCCGAATAATTATGTTTCTTGCATACCGGATACGGTTATCCAGGTTTTACATGGGTGATGAAAAGCCTGATTTTACACATGGGGGGAGATAAAAGTCATCCGCTGATATCAACAATGACAGCTGTATGACGTCATTGTGCAAATAAACATGCAAAACGTTAGTAATTGGCGACGGCAACACACACAATATCAATCGTATGCAAGAAAAAGCATCAATCATGGGTATCCGGTTCAGGTAGGGAATTCCAACCCTCGGTATAATTGTACTGTTGTAACAATTATACCTCGGGTCGGAATTCCCGATCTCTACCGGATTGGAATTCCCGGTCTTTACCGGATACCCATGAACGATTCTTATAATCCGTGTTATTGTTGTTTGTTTAGAAAGCGTGTTTTTGTTGACTACGTATTTATGGATGATACACTCGATGTTCGACTTTCGTATTTACCCTTTAAAACTGTCTGATACAGTAGAAGAACTAGTCACTGTAAGCTCGTATTTCATTTCTTACCTAACATCACATTCTTGTCATGTAAAATAACTGACAATAAATAAAGCTATTAATTGTAAAAACAAGAGCATCGCAAACGGATGCAGACGTTTGTGTGTAAAGTAAATCTGGAGAAAAAAAGGTAAATTATATTGAGTTTGATGAGCTAGAATGTGTGTAAAAGTGTCTTAAGAAATAGATTATAACTGTTGAACAGAGCAAGTCCATTAAGTAAATAAATAGTTTAACTGTTGAACAGAATACGTCCATTAAGTAAATAAATACTACAAACACAAGCAAAAAAGAAAAGAAAAATAACAGACACGGTTTTATTGAGTCTGTCAAGGTAAGCCATTGACTAGATTGTTACCCATCTCAGCAATACCGTATTAAATGAGTCATCCTCAGCCATCGACTAGATTGTAACCCATCCCAGCAATACCGTATTAAATAAGTCATCCTCAGCCATTGACTAGATTGTAACCCAACTCAGCAATACCGTATTAAATAAGTCATCCTCAGCCATTGACTAGATTGTAACCCATCTCAGCAATACCGTATAGATTGTTACCCATCTCAGCAATACCGTATAGATTGTAACCCATCTCAGCAATACCGTATTAAATGAGTCATCCTCCTGGGTCCGTATTCATAAAGCTTCTTAGCAAAATCTTAATTTAAATCAAATTTTATCAATTTTTGAAACACCTTTTTCTATCGATTTAAGACGTTTTCTTAATATTTTCAATAAAGTTATGGATAAATAAAACCTACATCTAAATATATATCTTAAAATAGATGGTTTGTTGTGTCCCTGAGAGGTTAATAAGGATATTTAAAATATGTAAAAATCTTAAATTTTGACTTAAGTAATATTTCCCACTTAAGTTGCGTTATGAATACGGGCCCTGACCTCTTGTTTGTTGAAAGATAATAAGTATTTACTTAATAAAAACACTTTAAAAACAGCATGTTTTTATAGTTTCATTAAGACTTAGTGTTTTTGCGGAAGTAATTAATTGGTAGAGAAATAACTAATACATACTCTTCAGTATTAATGACAGTGTTTGACACTATTCTTTTTTTTTCAAACACCTAGTAGTTTATTAAAACACAAGGTATGGTGGGAGGGTTGGTGTGGGTTGAGGGGGAGGGGATGAGTGTGGGTTAAGTGGAAAGCGGGAGGAGATTGCAATGCATGTGGGTTTCTTGCGTATTATTTACCACCAATTGAACATACAAAATATAGGGAGGAGTGAATCATTCAAAACCACTGTGGGGTATCGAAGGGGCGGTGAGATAGTTTAGCCCTAAATTATGAAATATAAATTTTATTGGTCTAAATTGGGGAATCTCTCAGTATGTTTTGTTTCATTTATGTTTCTGCTTAGTGGAGTGGAGGGTGCCCGGAAGAGCCAGGATAGTGTCAACAACTCCTAGTTTTGCTTTGTTTTCAAAACAGACGAGAGAAAATGGTCAAATCATTCGGACAGTAACACCAAGTAGTTTTTTGTTGTTGTTGTTGTTTTTTTGTTGTTTTTTTCAAAAAAGACGAGAGAAAATGGTCAAATAATTCGGAAAGTAAGGAAAATGTGTCAAATCACTTGTAAAGTGGAGAAAACTGGTCAAACCATTCAGGAAGTTGATGGAAAATAGATAATTCCATTCGAAATATGGGAAAGGGATAACTAATTAGGAAAGCTATACATATAAGGAGGTGCAAACAAGTCTAAATATAGTTCAAGAAATTGAAAACAAGAAACCTCTGTGTCATCCCTATTGTATAATAAAATACTGTGTCAGAACAAATCATACTCTGAAAGGTGACACGTGTCCGGAAGGGTCGAACTCCATACAATCTGACCCTTGTGCACGTGCTGGACACCCGATATAATTCCGCCGGGTTTGTTAGATGTTATCATATGCCTGAAATATACATCGAGATTGTGACGGATCAGCCTTTTTTGTCGCTAAATGATACATATTCATTCGTATGGGTTTCGTAAATTATGGGGTACAAATTAATAAATAAACCGTGTGCTTCGATCACAATACAAGAGTTTATTTTGGCCTTAATCGTTAGACTGTGTTGAACGCATATGCGCATTGACTATGATTGATGGTTTGATACGAATTTGGATTGATACCGTATTTATTACAGATCGTCTCCAGTCCATCCAATACAAAATCAGCTATGGTTTGAGTCTGATAAACGCCTCAGACTATCCGTTATGTGAGAGAAAAAATATCATCTCAACGCCAACGGGTTTCAATATCTTTCTCTCAGTTAAAGGACAGCTTCCAATGATACTCACTGGTGCAAAACATAAAAGACGCAGAACAACTGTAATTATTGAGAAATATAAAGTCAGTTTATCACATAAAATGGCTTCTGGGAGTATAATAAAGCCATAACTTATTTCTCGTAATATACTAGTGTATTACAGATGCAAATGAGGACTGAATCACTGTGATTGTGTATATTGAAACATTTAATCCCAATTGTTTGCAAGGTATATCATACAATGCGTTCAGACACCTTAAATATGTATACTTATTTTAAATCATACTTTATAAAATGCATGTCAGTAACTTCAAATGAAACAACTAAAATCAATATGGATTGATTTGTGTGTACTTACATAGTTGCTGCGTTACTGCGTCCACCATGCGGTTGGAACGGCAACTGACCCGTGCACACGTGATAATCAGTGACTCCTAGACTCCAGTTGTCTACAGACGCGTCAAACCCTTGGTTCCCAGGCTGCGGTTGGCGCAACACAGCACGCTCGTACATCTTCGGAAACTTAAGTAATTGACAATAAAACCATAACAAAAATGCGGCTTTACCCTACATAGCTGTAGTTGTTAATTTAATAGAACATTAAAAGCGTTGAGGAAATTAAGCAAACTGAACAATTTTATACATAACCCAGTGTAAGGTAGTCGGAAGTTAATCACACCATGATATTGTCGGCCTCGTTCGAAAAGGACGTAACTCGACTTTCATCAAAAATCGTATTTACGGCGTATTAGAGGGCTTATAATCTCCAGCGTCTTGTGTCAAAACCTCGTATCTTTTAGCCAATCCGTTCCCCCAAAATGGTCACAAGTTGAAAGGCCGTAACTTGATTGGTAAAAAATCACCTCGGGCGAAAAAGTCGTATCTACAAAGTGCGTCGGCTGCAAATGCTTCTCCTGAAAAATTACCTTTTTGCACTCACGTCCTTTTTGGGCGAGGCCGACGTTATAATCTCCCGCGTCTTGTGTCAAAACCGCGTATCTTTTAGCCAATCCGTTCCCCCAAAATGGTCACATGTTGAAAGGCCGTAACTTGATTGGTAAAAAATCATCTCGGGCGAAAAAGTCGTAACTACAAAGTGCGTCGGCTGCAAATGCTTCTCCTGAAAAGTTACCTTTTTGCACTTACGTCCTTTTTGAACGAGGCCGACGATATTAAGTGAAAGCCTTCAGTCCCCATCTCGTTCCACCATAACGTACATTCAAGCAGGTTTATCAAAACATAGAGACAAATAAATGGGTACCCTATATCAGGCCTGAGACGTCATATCAGCCCGAGAGCTTTAGGGATAATACAATAATATTATTATTAGATGTAATCCCATTTTGATGTGTTCATGCACGTCTGTCGCGTAAACTTGTGTATTTTTTTCCGAAATTTGATTTAAAATGAATGCCATTGACTTTGAAATTGTCTAATTCAGAAAATGAATGGTCACAAGTGGTTATTTTATCTACGGATGGTTCTATATAATTGAGTTTATTATAAAGTTGTTAAACTATCTTTATGGTCCGTGTATAATGCCTTATTTATTTCTTTATTTTACTTTTATCTATCTATCATCTATTTTATTTCATCTTCTTTGCATTACTAGTCAAGTCATTTCCGCAGAGTTATGGTGAAAGATGACAGCTCCATGTAGATATATCGCCAATAATCTGGCGCGAAAACAGGCGCGAACACAGGATGACAAACAGATGAAAAACTATACGAGTGACACATCGTATACAGTCGTAACTAATCGGTAATTTCCGTATCACTCCGCTGAAAGAATCATAAAAACATTCGGTTATTTCCGTGATATGACGTTTTTTAACCCTTTATTTCACGCGTGTGATAAAACTTTATAGCCAGGCAACTATATCCTGATTGATATGACTAGCTAAGTCTATGTCGTATCGTATATTCAAAAACAACGTAATTATAGGGAAGTATGTGATAAAATTAAATATCCGTGCTCCTTGATAGGCGCAATCAGCAGGACAAACACCAGGATTGAACATTTATACGGTTACTTACTTTTAACATATACTTCCCTATAAATACGTTATTTTCGATACGATACGACATAGACCCAGCTAGTCATATCAATCAGGATTTAGTTGCCGGGTAATAACGTTTATCACACGCGTGAAATTGTAAAAAAATATCATATCACGGAAATAACCGAATTTAGTTCTTTATGACGCTTTCAGCGGTGTGATACGGATATTAGTTACGATGGTATACGATTTGTCACGCGTATGGTTTGTCGTCTGCATTCCATCCTGTTTTCGCGCCAGATTATTGGCTATACATCTACATCTACATATGTACGTTGAACCGTCATCGTTGACCATAAGTCAACAGAAATTACTTCACTAGTAATGCCAAGAAGATGAAATAAAAGAGATGATAGACAGAAGTAAAATAGAAATAAAATAAAGAAACAAATAAGGTATAATACACGGACCATAAAGAGGGTTTAAAAACGTTACAAGATATTCAATGTTACAGAACTATCCGCGGATGAAATAACCACTTGTGACCATTCACTTACTGAATTAGAAACTTTCAAATACAATGGCATTCATTTTAAATCAAATTCGGAAACAAAATAAATGTCGTGTACACTTACACATCAGAATGGGATTACATCTATAATAATATTATTGTTTTCTCCCTGGAAAACAGCGCAGTAAGTTAGATGAAGTTGACAGTTCAACAAAGTCATTGCTGAAGTATATGATAAATAGAAAAAAACATGTTTAATTTTATAAAACTCTCTGGCTGATATGGTGTCTCCGGCTTGATATAGGGTGTGATATGAAAATACCCATTTATTATTCTCTATATATCCATGTTATTTAATAATATAAAATCACTTCTGACTACCAAACGTACCAGATACTCCTCTGTGCCATAGATGGACATAAATGTTTCATCATCATGCAATGCCCTGGCTGCCCCGAAATCCGTTAGCTTGTATACCGATCTGCAATAAGTAAGTTATCATTATTCTGTTCTTGTTCTACTTAACGTGTTACAACCATCCCTTGTGACGTGATTATACTTAACAAAGTCACTACCTAACATACCGATATACGCCGTATAAACTATATAAAAAACTATATAACGATATACAAAGAAATGACAAAGTATCCTTTATAATGAACTGGTCACAACTCACTGTCGAAAAGACGTCTCTGCTGTATTAGCTTTATTCCTCAGCATATTTTCAAAAGAAAGTTACATGACAGTATTTGAAATTTCCCCTAAAGTTGTGAAAGACGGAAATATTTGTTTTCTAAATACGGATAACTCTAGAACTTAAGTAAATAACCAAACCAATAATGCATAAACTACACATTATTGATAGACTACAAAATAAATTGTACAAACAATATATACTGAAAGGAAAAAGAAACGCGACACGGGAATTTCCGCTATATATTGTATATACTGCACACTTAATTCCATATATATTCCAAGGAAATCCCAAGATGTTTTGTAAAAAAAAAAAGAGTTGCACTTAGTTAGAGAAAGGACACAACTGTGATGTTGTAAGAAATTCATAAATGTTGAAATTCCTTTTGGAAAAATTAAGCCAGTTCAGTACTGTATTTAACGTAAAAAGTTTGCAACATTTTGCATCCTAAGTTTGCGCCAAACGCGTACTCTGTCAATAATGAAACTTTGCAGGAATACTATTTGCTGTGTTACGTGTTGTTTTTGTCTTTTTTCCGAAAGGAAAGTTCTTACGTAGCCATTCGATTAACAGCAGCATATTGTACATACAATATATGGCTGAAATTCCCGTGTCGCGTTTCTTTTTCCTTTCAGTATATAATTGACAACAGTTTTTATCATGAACTCGTTTTAGTACAACTTCAACAAATGAAAACTGTTACGATGAATAGACTTAGGTTTCAGATTAAAACGTTTAAATACAGATGATGCAAGTATTCATTACGTGGTCCGAGTATCAACTTCATACCCCATCCAATAAAAAAAACTTAATTTCGGCTTAAAATGTTTGCATATTGTAAAATTAAAACACTTATAGGTACTTTTAAACAGGATATCGCTTTTTTCAGTAAAACATGTTTTTAAACATATTTTACTGTCGAAATATCCGTTATAACATCCTGCTTATATAAGTTTTACCATCGTTTAATGGAATTAAGGCGGGACCACGTAATGACTAGTTTTTCTTAAGAGTAATTTAATATGTGTTATAGTGAATTATATAATTACAAAATAATAATCATCATTTTTTATTTACACACCAGCTAGGTATATTGTTACAAACACGTTTAAAAATAGTTTACCTCATTCAATATGACTTTTATTAGGGAACAGAACAAAGGGCAATAGGTACACAATGACTTTGAAACTCTATGTCACTAGACAACTAGACAGTACCTTCCATCCTCGGCAATAAACCGCATGATGTTACCAGGCTTTATATCTCGGTGGATGTAGCCACGTGCTCTTAAATACTGCATTCCATTGGCTGAAATAAAAACATCAATGAAATTAGTTTAAATAGCACCATATGAACGGAACTTAAAATACGAAGTAAACACATTGTATTTATGAATTGTCTGAAAGTTGTGGAACGTCCGACTCAGACGTCACTTCCATTCTGATATTTATTAAGTAAAGATAAATATTTCATTTTATGAATACAGCAGGAATGTGTTTAGTATGCACGAGACAAGGTAAGCAGTTCAGTAGAAATGCAAACTGCAGTTGACGAAGATATCTCTAAACAATAAAGTCCTTTGCATGTGACGGTAAGACGGTGGGATAATTATAGGGCCAAAAGTAGTAAGGTGTGTTATTCGGTTTTAAAATTTGTCAATAATTGTTCATAGCTATATTTTTGTTTTGCAGCAACTGAAAACATCTGAGACTGGACATTAATTGATTAGAAAACACTGATACTAAAGTATGATAGCTTTATCGGTATTGGGAAATAAATGTAGTACTCAATGACACCATAACTCCGGAACTGGCATAGGAGGAAAAGTCTCTTTAACATATCATATTTGGTTATATTGGGACAGTAACCTCAGAAGGAGATGAGATGAAGGATGAAGTTTTCCTACATACATGCCTCCGCCAGGGAGCGAAACCACGCAGGGCCTTACCCACTGAGCTATCTAGGGCATGGGAGGGAAGGGCGGCGGTTAAGGGAGAGCACTTCTAAAGGTCAAATAGTTATAGTCATCTTGGCGCAAACTCTGTATTGAAAGCCTAAAAATAGTGCAGTTTTTAAATAGGTAGTTTTCACTGGCTAATGAAAGGCAGTCACGGTGTAAGTCATTAGTATGAATTATAACGCTAGGAATTATAAACAAGAGGGCCAAGATGGCCCTATATCGATCACCTGAGTACTGGCCCAATATCAAACTTCTTCGAAATCTTATGGTCATATACAATCTTTGCAAGTTTGGTTAAGATTGTTCAAGAAATGTGGCCTCTGTTGTGTTAACAACATTGATATAAAGAACTGACAAAGTTTGGTTAAGATCAAATACAAAATAAAGGTGCTAGAATGTAACCCCTGGGGCATGGCCAAAAGTGACCCCAGGGCTACATGTAATATATGAGAGCTGTGTGCCTTGTGGTTTCAGAGAATAATGTGGCCAAATGTGACCTCAGGGTAACCATTTAAATAAACTTGGTAAAGGACCATAAGCTCATAGTAAATGCAAAATAATAAACCTCTGGCTCTTGTAGTTACAGAGAAGATTTTTTTAAAAATTGTCCTGTATAAATCTATGTAAAACTGTGACGCCTGGGACGGGGTCAAATTTGAACCCAGCTCTAGCTCTTGCAGTTTCAGAGAAGAAGATTTTTTTTAAAGTTTTTCCCTATACAAGTTTATGTAAAACTGTGACCCCCGGGGCGGGGCCATATGTGACCCTAGGCTCACCATTTGAACAAACTTGGTAAAGGACCATAATCCTATAGTATATGCAAAATATTAAACCTCTGTCTCTTGTTGTTTCAGAGAAGAAGATATTTTAAGTTTTTCCCTATACAAGTCCATGTAAACAGTGACCCCTGGGGCGGGGCCAAAGTGACCAGAGAGTCACCATTTGAACAAACTTGGTAAAGGACCATAAGCTGTTGCTACATGTAATACATGAGAGCTCTGTGCCTTGTGGTTTTAGAGATGTCCTATATAAGTCTATGTAAAACTGTGACCCCGGGGCGGGGCCAAATTTGACCCTAGGGTCACCATTTGAACAAACTTAGTAGAGGACCATAAGCTGATGCTACATGTATTACATAAGAGCTCTGTGCCTTGTGGTTTCAGAGAAGAATTTTTTTTTAAAGTTTTTTCCTATATGACTATGAAAAACATGCAAAATCTCAATACACAAACTTTAGACCCCCGGGGCATGGCTATTTTTTACCCCGGGGAATTCATTTGAACATTCTTAATAGTCTAGGCGTTGGCGATCATTTTAAAAGAAAACTATCGAAATCTGTCAAGCGGTTCTTGAGAAGAAGATGTTTTAAGGTTTCAACTATATATAGTAATGGCGGCCATCTTGGATGTCGCTCTGACCTAATTTTAACAAATCTAAAAAGCATTTATCTAAGGATCATCCATGTGAAGATAGGTCAAAATTGGCTAAGCGGTTTCTGAGGAGAAGTCGTTTGAAGCAAAACTTAACGACGACGACGGACGACAGACGACGGACGGAATACGGACGTCAGACGACGGACGAAAAACGAAGAATGAGATCACCTTGAGCCTTCGGCACAGGTGATCTAAAAAGTGGTTATACACATTTTTTCTATTTAAAGAAACTAACAGGCCAAATAACGGAAATATTTCACGACAAAAAAGTTTATGCCGATTAAAAATAAAGGTTTTAAAATTTGTTCAAGGGTTCTTAAAATATCCGTGATTGAATATGCGTAAAATGAATCATGAGTTGGTAATTCTTTAATTCGACGTTCCAGTTTTGGCGTTTGGCCTGGCTGGTTAAAGCCGGGCGTTTGGCCTGGCTGGTTAAAGCCGTATATATTGTGTCTACAGAGTTTGGATTCTCAAAATATGTAAGTTATATACATACCTCGTCGTCAGTAGGTTTAAAAACGGTGTACATATGTAGTAAAATGTGGCGGGATAGCTACTTGAAACATATCTTACCAATGTGAGTTAGAAAAAGCATGAATTCAATCTCCGGCAATCCAAATGCATACTGCGGCTGCTCGAGCACTGTTAATAAGCTGCCGCCGGAACAGTATTCCATTATTAGTACTTCATTTCCGGACATCTTCTGTAATCAAATGTTTTGATTTCGAATTAGAAGAATATCTGTTATACCGTCTATGTTGTTGCTTAAGGCACGTATGTGTTTAAAATGTATAAGCTTCTTTAGACTACTCACAAAACAAAGCAAACGAACAAATAAATAAATGAGCAAAAGTGAAGCAGTAGCAGCAACCGTCATTATAGTTTAGTTGCAGGTGTTCTGTTCGTGTATTATTAGAGTAATAAGTTGACAAGATCTATTTTTACAAAATAGTACATAAGCTTATACAGAAAAATGAAACATATACACATACGTTTACGTATTGCTAAATACACATTTAAAAAATTAACGTAGTTTTAGCATCAAATTATCAATAAAGATGAGAATTATTTGTTCAAAAGAAGTGATGGGAATCTTTGAAGCTGGAAAATGTCGTTATGAATATGGATATCAATAATTATGACCAAGTTAAGCTAAGCAGCATATCTCACTTTAACAGCGTTGCCAATTCAAACTTACTGATATATACCATTAAACGATACAACGGTAAACGTGGACCTTCAAAGAGTTTTAATTTATTTACACATTATGATGGTATGACGTATGTAGAGTGTTTTAATCTTAAGATACGATTACTATTGTAATAAAGAAATAGCGTCATTCACAGACTAAAATTACAAGGCCGATGACCTTATCAGTAAACAACTTTTATGGTATGGCTAAGTAGGTTTTACAAATGCGAGGTTTTGCTCATTCAATACTGTAAGTAAGTGGCATTTAATGCAGAATGTATTCTGTATTTAGAGATGAACAATAACGCCTCACCTTTCTTTTGTTTTCTTGAGAATTAGCAGGTAAAGTAAAATAAAAAAATAACGTCGATTCTAGTCTTTTGAAATAAAAAGCACTTCGTCTCTTTGTTTCAATTCTACATGTACAATTAACACATTGCTGTTGTGCATTTTTCTATATGTATTGTATCCCTTAATATAATATTTCAACTTGCCTCTTTTTCCAGCGCTATAAGTCTAACAATATTGTCATGTTTCAGTGCCTTGAGCGTCTCTATCTCGCGCTGACGGGTGGCGGACTGATGTCGCAGTTCTGTAAATACCTTGACGGCTACGACGTCACCCACATCCTAAACATTATAATATGCATTTTACAAGAAATCTTGATGCAAGGTAGACTTTCGCCGTCAGCAAGATAACAATTAACAATAACATCGTGTATCACCTCAAGTGCACTTAGGAACTGAATTGGGATCGAATAGTGCCATAAACATCTAAATTCAGCTTCCACTGGTGGGGGAAGACCCTAGGTGCGTCTCCGGGAAATGTTCGTGCATGGGTGATGAGGAGGGGAGGGTCACATGGGTAGAACCACCGACGTTCCGAAAGCCAGCTGGATAGCTCCTTCACGTAAATATTCCTGGTCCTGTTGAGGGCTCGAACTCACAGCGGTGAGGGGCAAATGATTTCAAGACTCTAACAACTCGACCACGGTATTATGCACTTAGAAAGAAATGCATATAGTTTATGGGACTTGTAAATCCAGACTAGTACGCCACTGAACTGTACTGCAGCGTGAGCTGTATATATGTTTGCTCTGCTAGAAAAATATGTGTTCTAAAAATAGAAGCAGAGATAGTTCCCGTGCCAACAAAATATATTTTACACATAATGATCCAGAACGAGACTGGAATATAAGACGCCTGATCTGGGAAAAAAAAGTAATTTCGGTGAACTGGCGATACAGTAACAAAGCCTGTTTTTTTTTGTAGTTTTGTTTGTTTTTCTTGTTTTTTTATTTTGTTTTGTTTTATCAAATCAGAACATATATGTTTTAGAACAAATATACATCATCCATTAACTATTTCTCTTGCCATTGCAACCATACATAAGCAAATTATTAAAAAAAGAAGCACTCAAACCAAACATGCTTTTCCGTTGTTATTACAACATCAATTAAAAACAAATATTCACAATAGGAATCGTGGATATTCCACCTCGGAAACCGGATTTTCATGTAAATTAATTGCATTCAGACACACTTACTGAGGCAGATCAAACTGAAGTGCTTTTAACAAATGAAACTATTGTATTGGAAAAAGGAACAGTGTATTATAAATGCCTTAACATCGCATAACCTGAGTTGTACTATATTGACTATTTAGTAATGTGTGCTATGTAATTCATATTATATTTACTGTTTAGTTTAAATATGTATTTGGCAATAAACAATACGAATGTTTGTCTACTTAATCAACTGTTATATGCAATATTAACTATGCTGCAGTAAGTTTTGTATTCTAGACAACAGTTAGCAGTTACATATTTGTTTTATTATACCCCCATGTTTAAATCCCACAGACTGCTATTTAACATTCGCGAGTTTATAAAAAGATGATGACCAACACGCGAGTTTATAAATAGATGATGACCAACAACACTTTATGCGCAAATGAATCGATGAAAACTTTATTATTATACGTATTAGGCTATTTATATTTTTAAAATGTTGATGTAATGTGTATTCTCTTTTTAAAGATATGAATAATGTTTGTGTTGGCAATAACGTGTTACTTAAATCAAAACTGGTTAATAAATAAATAAAAAAATTGTATCCTGTTTTTAAATAAGAACGAAAGAACAAAATGGACCCTTTTTTTTTTTTACATGTTTCATTTCCCCCAAAAAACTTTTCGGTATAATAAAATAAATATGGCATCCCAGTGAGGGTGACATTGGATATTGTCGACCTTCGGAAAAATGATATCAACCTCGCCTTCGCTTCGGTCGACATTATTTTCCCCAGGTTGACAATATCCATTGCCACCCTCACAGGGATGCAATATTTATGTAATGTCAACTGAGCTATCTTTTATTTCATGTTTATATATCGCATCCTAAACATGTGTATCAGTCGTTTTCTGAATAGCTCTAAACCACTTATGTTTGAAGCCAATAATTCAAAGGGACTTAATGCAAACTATTTGATTTGATGAGAGCTTAAACATAAACAAACATAAGGACATGGCCAGTCTAACAGTTACTCAATCATTGACGTTTGACTATTTTGAGTGGTGACACTTAACACTGTCAGTGACGACATTGTACATGTACCTTGTGCCGTCCAAAATATACTACTGCGGTTGACCCTTTTCCCAATGCGTCTGCAGAATTCCAGATGTAGCTGTCCGTCTCCAGCAAGGAACCAGATTTGAAGTTTTCTGTAGATATACCAGCAGACTGGGCACCAGTATGTTGCATCTGTAATAAACATAAACAATCCACAAAATGCGTAGTCACTTGGGTTAAAATCCAGCCCCTCGATCCAAAATTTAATGAATAATGAATGTACACACACTACCGTAATAAATTCGTATAGATATCCGCATTCTTAAGTGTTCTCTTATCACCGTTCCCAACCAAGGATTTCATAATGTATGATTTTAACTCACAATTTTAATGCTGACGCTTCAATTGTTACAGAGCTATAAATATAACGAAACTTAAAATTTACAACTTGCATGGAGTCGTGATTTAAACTCTTGTTTTACATAAAATTACTGAACATATTCAACTATGAATACATTGCACAATACATTGCACACATAAGCAAAATTGTGTGTGTTATTTTACAAGCCTATTAAGTGCGTATTATGTTAATATAATTTCCAATAACCGATAACTTCTTAATGACATCAGCACACTTTATACCTTATGCAACCCCTATGTACTATAGAATAAATCCATTTTCATTGAAGAATACGTTGAAGGATCTACACCTGATACTAAAAACGAAAACGAAAGTAGTTAACATAGGAAACTTACCTCATAGGTAAGCAATGAGTCTACATCTAAATAAAGCACGACTGGCTAGATCAGTATGTTATCAATGTTAATTAATGTCACGTGGTATACTATCAATACGATACCCATACAGTCGTAATAAATGTTAATTAAAAGCTCATTTAAATGTTTTACTAATGTTGACGACAGAAAAATCTAAGCACAAAGTAAGCAAAGCAAATCGGTCCGGATGTACGTACTAGGGGCAGTCAGAAAGTTCTGAGAATGTCTTCATAAACAGAATAGTTTACATCATAGTGCTTTTAATTTTCTGTGAATGATTTTTCGACCTGTTTTGAATGTTTTCTTGGAGATTCGCTATATTTTGATTTCCCATGCGTCATAAATACGTTGTTCGTGCATATGTTTCACTTACAATAGTTGTTAATTGTTTTCATATTTGGCGCAAAATACTCGTGAAAATTGGTCTAAAGTCATTTCAATGTCAGAGGAAAGCACAGACAAAAGTATGGTGTAGTTTGACACCTTTTAAAGTCGCGATGCACTGTCAAAGTACAAGAATATAAGTGAATTTTTTTCTTTGAAGTCAGAAAATGACGTCGCTTGAACGGACGGAGCACCGGAATGTCGTAACATTGTGTGCGAACGCTGACATCAAGCGGTAAACGACACAAGAAGTGTTCCAGGGCATTGGTATTTAGTTGATTTACCGAAGGTTGTGAATCGACAGATGATGATATGCGCACAGGAAGGCCGAAACATGGACCGACTGTGACATAAAAAGTGAAAGACTCCCTCGCGACAGACTAAAGAAAGAATGTATCGAAAATCACTAGCGAAACCGGAATAAGTCATGGAACTGCCCATTCCAACATCAGCTCAGACTTAAACATCAGTAAAGCTCGCTGGATCCTCTGGCTTCTCAGTGAACACGTTCAAGAGATAAGAGTACAATTAACTATTTTAACGTCGCAGCCACGTCTATGACGTCATCAAAGTGCTCCCTAGTATAAAACATGTATGTTTACAAATTATAACTATTTTGTTAATTCTGCGAATAACTGAATGACATTTTGACAGATTGTCACAACTACATAGATCTTTTGCTACTATTTTTTTTTGTTTTTATTGTGAGTATAAAGTTATAGAATCAGTCTCAAAACTTAATGACTGCCCCTCGTACTGTTCTAAAGGTAAATATAATATATATTAGAATATATATTAGTTGTATATTGTACCCCATATGCAATCTCGAGTCCCTTAATCATAAACGATAAATCTATATTTAGTAGATGCTGAGTCCAAAAAATCCATATTCCGTATTTGTACAATGGGAAAATAACTCTTAACAGTAAACATCAATCAGTCATTCATGATTTATCTGACGATTTTATTTAGTTGAAATTGAACTGAAACGGTACGGTTTTGATACTTTACTTGTGTTTTTCAAGCTACATTTTACACAGTTAAAAAAAGTTGCAAAAATATATTTGTTATGTTCAATTATTAACTGAAATTAAAATTCAAATGTACAACGTTTGGTTAGATTATTGGTTTAAACATATTTTATTTTTTCAATGGTTTACAACATTTCATATATACATTATAAAATCATATTAAAGGATCAGAACGAAAGATTATTGAGGTGTGAAATAAAGAGGTCTTTAACAGACTGAACCAGGAAGAAACTCGAATCTAATCATACTAGTAGTTTAACTGTTTACTAATATTTATAGGTTATTTAACAGTGTTCTGTACAATACGGATATATATTTGGACGAGTACACAGCTTGGAAAATCATATTGGACGAGCCGCTAGGCGAGTCCAATATGATTTTCCAAGCTGTGTACGAGTCCAAATATATTCCGTATTGTACAGAACACTGTTAAATGATCTTTTTATTCTATACCTCGACTTTTTCCCTAAAATATATTTTGTATTATGCAGAATAATGTTAAATGTTAAATGTTGTTATAATGATCCGGTGACAACAGGAGCTTTATCGTAACGCTTTATCTAGAGCGCCTGTCGATTCAGACTTTCATTCGGAACCTTTTCACGCGCTTCGGTCTTTATCATAGGTTTAACATGGGACCTGTGAATCGTACAATACGAAAAGAATACGGGTTATTTTGTACGCGCGTGCGTCCCGATACGGGAATATATTGTACGGTCACGTGATTCGAATGAGCGTCTACGATTGGACGTATAAATTAGGTATAGAATAATATGATGTTATTTAACGGTGTTGAGTACAATACTGAATTCAATTTGATATGTACCCATACATAATCCGTATTTAGGCTCGGCTTCGCATCGTCCAAATATAGATTATGTGTGCTGGATACTCGTCCAATAGATAGAGGATCTGACACTCGTTGTCATTTCATACAAAATGTTATTAAACGAGTTCAGGAATTTGTTATTAAGCGAGCCTTCGGCGAGCTTAATAACAAATTCCTGGACGAGTTTAATAAAATTTTGTATGAAATGACAACGAGTGTCAGATCCTTTTTATCACATGGCTCAAAAACACCAAGAAACTACACATTATTTCTTGTGGTGAATCTACATACAGCGGACTGTTACCCTAACAACATCGCCGATTCAGTGCTATATCCACGGACTCCACGGACTAAACGGGTGTTCCGGGACATTGACTAGACGAACGTACTGACACTGCACTTCAACGACCGACTGATTCGGTCGCCTTGTATTACACATGGTTAATATAAGGAAATACGTAATGGGTATATTATACGGAATACAAGCAGTTCCATGTGATAAAAACAGTATTATATTCAACACCGTTAAATAACATCATAATATTAGTTAACAGTTAAACCACTAGTATGATTTGATTCGAGTTTCTTCCTGGTTCCTTGTTAAGGGCAACCAATACAATTGTATTCAATCCAATTCAAAAATATTTATTCAAACATTTACGTATGTAAATAGCAATGGATATAAAGAAATACATGATATTGAATAATTATTATGGCGAGTAATCGATAGAAAAGATAAAGATAGATATTCATAACAGGCTGTGATAATAAAAAGTTATACAAGTACTTTCATATCATGACAAAAAGGATAAATATATAAATAATATAACTACCAACTAAGTTAACACTCAGTTGTATATTATCTAAAATTGAGCACCGTTATATAGTGCCTTTAAAGTGGGAGAACAACTTTCAGATTAAGCTTATCCCTTGAAATAGGTACATTTGTCATAAGTTATTTTGACATTATGATTTTTTTGTTTTTTGTTAATAGACGTCAGATAACAGGGACATGATATTGTCAATAGCATCGTTAACCATATGTACTGACCATACAAACACATACACATATCTCCTACATATTCACAATATCCATTTGGAATACATCAAAACATAAACTATAAATCATATATATTTACAATATTCATTTGGAATAATCCGTTATGCCTCGTGTGTGCCAGCTTCAATTAGCCATATTCTTGAGTCGAGTAGCATGGTCACTGAAATTCCTTTTGTATTTGCACATGTGTAAATCGTTTATTTGAAAATAACACCTGTCAGAATCAATGGTGTACTCTAACTACCAGTTACTGGAAGTCAGAGTATGGCATGCAGTTGAAATAGACATGCTACAATAAATATATAGTATGGTCGCTACTCGTTGATTAATTTAAACACTTCGATGGACTACGCCCATCTGGATGTTTAAATCAACCAATTCGATGAGACCATACTCTATCTATTACTTAGTATCCACTAGCTGGGCGCCGTCTCGGTGTTTATATATTTCTTTCATGATTGTTTTGCATAATCCAAATACAAATACAATTTTGTTGTCAGCATTTTCTGATAGGTTTGTTTGAAGGGGATTTATTTCAGAATATGTATCCTATGATAGCTTGAGTTGTCTCATACAGTATAAACAAACAGTCAGTAGTGCTTCCGCTTTGTATGCTCGAACAGATATCAATTCTGTAATATTCTTTCAACCCTGCCAGATTACATTTTATAAAGAAAACATGATCAATAGAGTTCAACGAAAGTTAAATTGAACAAAAATACTTTAATACCAACGCTGTTATACGCGAACAAGTGACATAGTGTTATAAACAGTTCAACTATACTAAAGGAAAAAAGAAACGCAACTCGGGACATTCCGCTAAAATATGCTGCTGTAAATCGAATGGTACATGGCTACATTAGACTTTTCCTTTCGGAAAAAACAAAACAAAAACAATTAACATACAAAATATTATCTCTTCAAAATGTCATTATTGATAGAATACGCATTGGTTCAAGCTGGGTCCGTATTCATAAAGCTTCTTAGACTTGCATTATGATTTAATAAAGCAATGTATTTAAGTTAAAAATGAAATAGCGCCGTAATATTAGTTCTACATGTTAATATTCTGAATTGTGTATGTACATATTGAATACATGTTTATTGTACGGTGTGACTGGGGGATGGTTCCCCGACCCCCACACACCTATGACGGGTAAGTTAACAACTCAGATTTATTTTCCAAATTCTATATATCATACTTATGTTAATACCATCCTCTTGTCGAAACGAAATTCAAGAAGAGAATTAACACGTCAGTCATTAATCGTTTTTAAAACATAGAATGTGCATAATGAGACATTTTTAGTCATTGTGGATCATTGGATATTATATATCATGCTTATGCCAGTACCATCCTCTTGACGAAATTCTTTTTATATTAAATACAGTACTGAAATGGCTCAAATGTTCAAAGCGGAAGTTCTAGTTGCATTCAGATGTTGTTTTAAAAATGGTTTAATGATAAAAACATTTTAATTCATCATGTAAATAATTAGACAAAACATATTAAAACTAGTTAAATTTAGTGTTTAATAATAATAACAATAATAATAATAGTAATAATAATATTTCTGCCACGAGATAGCTAGATAATTATCAAGATTATTTCGAGATAGTACCATGTATTTTTCGAGATAATAACATTTTTTCGCGAACATCTTCTAAAATGTGTAAGATAATATATCATGTTAAATGCCACGCTAATGCCCACTTCTGCCATCATGATTCAGGTTTCTAGAGAATTAGAGATTTCGAGATTCACGAAAAACTCTCAGTTATCTTGTTAAATGCCGCGATACTACTGATCGTAGGTTCAACGTTATGGAGGTTTAACATTTGGCAAAAGCGTATAACGAGTTAAGATGATCTAAAGTTGAACAAATGGTAACACTGGGTATATATTCACTGTATGGCCCATTAAGTTTTTGAAACTTATTTCAAATGGGGTCCATGAAAACCTAAAATGTCGATGATCTTAGATTTTGGCAGACTGCAAGTTCACCAACTAAAATAATCTTTAAGTTGTTTCTGGCGCGACACTAGTATGTACTTACGTTCAATTTTAGTTAACATCGATATACAATGTCATTTTGATAACAAAAACACTTGCAACCGATTTTAATGTTCACAGAAGAAAAATAATGCGATAAATGGTATTAAGATGGACGTATTACGATTTAAGAATCAAATACGTGCGTGTTTCACGGGTGTTTCACGCAATTGAATTATTTCATCTGACAGTTATTTCTCACCCTGGTTGCTAAAACAGATCAAAAACAACCGATTTATTTTTATTCCTGATGCAAAGAATCTAAACTAACAAATATGTGACAATTATGTTTCACGGTATTCCAAAGAACAGATATGCCACACCAAATAGAAGCTAAATGCGTTTGATACTGAACAAATTTAGCATTAAGTGTACTAACCTTAAGTTGTCTACGTATATTACAGTGAATGTGGTAAAGGAGATTCTGTATAAAAACGTAATTAAACATCTATGTATTGCCGCAGGCTATGTTTTCTTGGAATCAATGAGCTCGTTTCTAAAAATAATTGCGGATGTTTATTATCTCCTGAACTGTGAAATTAAATACAACGCATTCTATTTGCGGTTTCATCTGTATTGTAATCATCCGGACACTGTCAGAGTTCAAACGTTCAGTGTCCGGGTAATGAACTCAAGACACAGGGAAGTCCGATAGTTATTTATGACAGGTCAACATTTATATAGAAGTACTTTATTTCAAAATCAGTAAGCCCATGTGATCATACAATATTATACATATACATTTTAACAGACGTAGCAAGAATAAACACAGTTATACTGTTTACTTCTTTTTAGAGAACACAAACAGAAAACAAAAATAGAAACAAAACACATGAACACGTCAGAATTTCCATTTAAAATTTCACGGAGAAAGTGACTAAACATATATAAATATATCAATGCTATGTTTGATGTATTATACTTAATCATATCCGTGTCATGAACATATAAGCACATACACGTACGTTTCAAACACAATCAAAAATGCTCTATTTGCATTTTCAAATATATGTAGATCGGACTTCATGTTGTTGTACGGAACGAACAATCAGATATGCAGCACGTTTTCCGTGCTAAACGTGCTAATAGCTAAATAATTATTTCAGTATTATATCGAAAGTATACATATAACGTACAATATATATGTATGAATATATTAAAACGTTTGTTTGTGAGTGTAGTCAAGTACTTTTGTCGATTACAAAATTGTTTCCTCGAGTGTTGCACTTTACCGTTTGTATTTCTGTTTATGTAAAATGTAGGTAATACTGAAACAATTTGAACATTGAGAAAATTAGCTTTCTCTTTTAAATAGATAGCGGATGCGTTGCAACTTTCACAGAGAAGAGTCTATTGTCAGCAACAATGAAGCGGCCTCATATGTTTCCATATACAGCTGGAAAGTCAGTATGTAACTCTTCGATGCGGTCTTTAAAAAATGCAATAGACAATTGGAGAGCCCCGTGCAAATGTCGGATGCAGCCTCTAATATATTTCTATGTTTAATTGGAGAGCCCCGTGCAAATGTCGGATGCAGCCTCTAATATATTTCTATGTTTAATTGGAGAGTCCCGTGCAAATGTCGGATGCAGCCTCTAATATATTTCTATGTTTAATTGGAAAGCCCCGTGCAAATGTTGGATGCGGCCTCTAATATATTTCCATGTGGAGAGCGCCATGCAATTTTTGGATTCGGTCTCATATATTTCCTATGTGCACTTGAAGAGCTGATCCATGTGAAATGTTGCATACTAAGCATGCAGTTGCAATATGCAATTTGAAGTTCCGGAAATTGAATGAAGTGTCAAAGGTCGTATAGCTGTATAAGCCCTATGGTCGACTTAATCCATAACATACAACATAATCATATAGGATATACACTATATTGTATAAAACTAAAACAAAACGTATTCGCCCGAACCCGTGCTCTAGTTGCACTAATACTATTACCAGTTCACATTCGGTTTAATCGTATATCATTAAATATCCATTATTCATTCAATTAAACCTGATACATTCAATTAAATTACAACAATATATAGATCTATTTATGTTTACAGCGCATGGTTTGGGGATTTTTTTTGTATAACCCCAATAATCCCACATATTCCCCCCTGTCACCTAAAGCAATGCGAAAATCGTTACAAATGTGTTTCCAATCCATGACCGGTCATTATCTACACAAATACGAAATAAGGATTGAGGTAACAAATTAATATAAGTTCACCACACAAAAGTATGTGACCGGTCATTATCTACAAAAATACGAAATAAGGATTGAGGTAACAAATTAATATAAGTTCACCATTTCAACCGCAAATATCATAAGAGAGACAGAGAGACAGAAACATACAGAGAGAGAGAGAGATAGAGAGAGGGGGGGAGTGAGAGAGAGGGGGAGTGAGATACAGAGATACAGAGAGCGAGGGTGTGTGGACGTGGACGTGGACGCCGGGGCATGTTTACCTAATTAGTAATACGCGTTGTTCATTGCGGGAACCGTAGATGTTAAAACTACATCACACGTTGTTACCTTTAACGTAAGGGTTGTTACTTCAACGTTAGGGTTGCTACCTTTAACGGAGGACCTAATCATACACAGCAATGTATGTATAGATCAGGACAAATGCCGACCACTTCACATACTTTCTATACATACTCCCGAGCATTGCTTTATCCAGTGCGACCTCCGGGTGGTTTTGTGTGGACGGTTGTCTATGGGGCGCTGTTTCACTATTTATTCACTTGTTATAGATATCCATAATAGAATTAAAGATATCTATAATTCTAATATAAGATATATTATATTATTTATAGATATCATTATTTATTTATAGATATCTTATAATTATGGATATCTCTAATTCATTTAAAGATATCTCTAAATCGATTGATAGATATATTCAATTCGAATTATGGATATTCATAATTCATACATATTAAGATATCATTAATTGACGATCATTTATATATATCTTATATTAGATCAATATATATCTATAATTCAATTCACGATATCCATAAATCGAATTATAGATATCTTTAAATGAATTATGGATATCCACAAATACCGTTGAATTAATGATATCTATAATTTAATGCATTCAATGTCCACGAACAGGTCCCCTGGAAATATTAAACGTAAATGTAAGTGATCGGCTATTAATTCCATGGCTGAATAAACAGATATATAGATATCTAAAATTCGAAGCGATTTAAAATATCTGATATTGAATTATATTATAAATATCTTAAAATCAATTATTGATATCTTAAAATCGAATATGATATCTATATTTCAATTGAATTCTAGATATCCATAATTCATTTTAATATATATATAAATCGATTTATAGATATCTTATATTCGAATTATAGATATCTTTAATTCAATTATGGATATCTATAAATTGTGATTATATAGTAAAACGGCGCCCCATAGTTGTCTCTCCTCAGACGAATACCGCTCCTCGTAGCAGAAGAGTCGGCGGCGCTGAGGAGGGGCATCCGATCAACAACACTGGGCATTTTGTTTTATTATTATTATTATATGCTAATACCCCTTAATTTATATTTAATGACAACCAAAGCAATGATCGGGTAAAGTATTGATAATGTAAAAATGCAAATACAAATAAGAGAATAGTTCAATCTTCTAGAGACATGTGTCGCCCATTACAAGAAATAATAAAACACGGTGGGCTAAAAACTTTTTTTCAAAACATTGACATTCGCCAATCTAATAACCAGAGAAAACCGGGTTAAAAACATATATACATATATATAAATGTGTCAAGTGCTGCGCAAAAAATAAAGTCAAGTGTGTAAACGGGAAGTAGGGAAAAAAGAATCTAGATCCAACACTGATAAAACAGGAAGTAGGAAAATAATAATTGTTACGTATCCAGCGCCGTTTGCCTTTATGCTGAACATGTCAACCCAAACATTATAGTTATAAAGCAGTTTAATAAGATTCATGCCGTATACATGGTAAAGTTATTGGATAAACCGTATATTTATTGGCGATACTGAATAGTTATTGACCATATGTACAGTTATTGGCCAAATCATATAGTTATTGGCCATACCGTATAATTATTGACAATACCATATAATTATTGACCAAATCATATAGTTATCGGCCATACCATATAGTTATTGTCCATACCGTATAGTTCTTGTCCATACCATATAGTTATTAACCATAGGTACAGATATTGACCATACCGTACAGTTATTTGTCATACCGTATAGTTATTGGCCATACGTATAGTTATTGACCATACTGTATATATATTTATCATACCGTATAGCTATTGACCATACTTATAGTTATTGACCATACTGTATATATATTTATCATACCGTATAGCTATTGATCATACTTATAGTTATTGACCATACTGTATAGTTATTGATCATACTATATAGTTATTGACCATACTGTATAGTTATTGGTCATACCGTATAGATATTGGCCATACGCATAGTTATTGGTCATACCGTATATTTATTGATCATATTGGCCATACTGTAAAAATACTGACCATACCTTTTAGCTATTTGCCATACACTTATTGACCATAAAGTATAGTTATTGACCATACTGTATAGTTATTGGTCATACGAATATTTATTGGTCATACCATATACTTATTGGTCATACCGTATATTTATTGACCAGATTGGTCATTAAAATGACTGACCATACCGTTTAGCTACTGGCCATGCACTTATTGACCATACCATTTAGATATTTGTCATACCGTATATTTTTTTGCCATACGTATAGTTATTGGACATACCATATATTTATTTGCCATACGTATAGTTATTGGTCATACCATATAGTTATTGGTCATACCGTATTGTTGTTGACCATACCATATAGCTATTGACTATACATATAGTTATTGATCATACCATTTAGTTATTAACCATACGTATAGTTATTGACCATACTGTATAGGTATTGATCATACCATATAGTTATTTGCCATACCGTATTGTTGTTAACCATACCATATAGCTATTGACTATACGTATAATTATTGATCATACCGTACAGTTATTAACCATACTTATAGTTATTGACCATACTGTATAGTTATTGATCATACCGTATAGTTATTTGTCATACGCATAGTTATTGGTCATACCGTGTATTTATTGATCATGTTGGCCATACTGTAAAATACTGACCATACCGTTTAGCTATTTGCCATACACTTATTGACCATACTGTATAGTTATTGACCATACTGTATAGTTATTGGTCATACAAATATTTATTGGTCATACCATATAATTATTGGTCATACCGTATATTTATTGACCATATTGGCCATACTGTAAAATTACTGACCATACCGTTTAGCTATTGGCCATACACTTATTGACCATACCATATAGTTATTTGTCATACCGTATAGTTATTTGCCATACGTATAGTTATTGGTCATACCATATAGTTATTGGTCATACCGTATTGTTGTTGACCATACCATATAGCTATTGACTATACGTATAGTTATTGATCATACCATTTAGTTATTAACCATACGTATAGTTATTAACCATACGTCTAGGTATTGACCATACTGTATAGGTATTGATCATACCGTACAGTTATTGGACATTTCATTTAGTTATTGGTCACACCGTATATTTATTGACCTTATTGGCCATACTGTAAAATTACTGACCATATCGTTTAGCTATTGGCCATACATTAAATTTTGACCATACCGTATAGTTATTGGGCATACATATAGTTATTGGTCATACCATATAATTATTAACCATATTGGCCATACTGTAAAATTACTGACTATACCGTTTAGCTATTGGCCATACTATTATTGACCATATCGTATAGTTATTTGTCATACCGTCTAGTTATTGGCCATACGTATAGTTATTGGTCAGACCGTATATTTATTGACCATATTGGTCATACTGTAAAATTACTGACCATACCGTTTAGCTATTGGCCATACACTTATTGACCATACCATATAGTTATTGACCATACCGTATAGTTATTGACCACACCGTATAGTTATTGACCATACCGTATAGTTATTGATCATAGCGCATTGATATTGACCATACTATACAGTTATTGGTTATACGGGTAGTTATTGTGTCGCCTGCAACTTTAACCTGCAACCTGACCTTGGCCATAACTCGAAAAGCATTTGGCATATCTTCATGAAACTTCACAAACACCTTCATCTTAACTAAGGAAATGCCAGTACATAAGTTCAATAACTCTGACTTTCATTTTGACAGAGTTATGCCCCTTTCATAAAATTTTAACCTGCAACCTAACCTAGCTCATAACTTGGCAAAATATTGACCTATGATCATGAAACTTTATACAGTTATTCCTTATCAATTATCCAAAGCATATGTCCACCCCTTATCATAAACTTTAACACTTAAAGAAACTGCTCCATAATTCTTGAAGGAGTGCACCCCGTGTCTTCAAACTTTATAGATAGATTGGACTTAGTGAAATAAGCACACGGCAGGCGACGCAAGTGTTCCTTTCTCTAATTAACCATACGTATAGTTATTAACCAAACGTACAGTTATTGACCATACCGTATAGTTATTGACCCAATACTGTATAGTTAGTTATTGTTCATACCATATAGTTATTTGTCATACCATATAGGTATTACCAAAGTATAGTTATTGACCATACCATATAGTTATTGATCATACCGTATAGTTATTGACCATACCGTATAATTATTGACCATACTGTATAGTTATTAATCATACGTATAATTATTGACCATACCGTATAGTTATTGACCATATAGTATAGTTATTAACCATACATATAGTTATCGACAATACCGTATAGTTAGTTATTGGTCATACCGTATAGTTATTAACCATAGGTATAGTTATTGACCATACCGTATAGATATTGACCATACCATATAGTTATTAACCATATGTGTACTTATTGACAATACCGTATAGTTAGTTACTGGTCATACCGTATAGTTATTAACCATACATATAATTATTGACCATACCGTATAGTTATTGACCATACCGTATAGTTATTAACCATACGTATAGTTATTGATAATACCGTATAGTTAAATAATGGTCATACCATATAGTTATTAACCATACATATAGTTATTGACCATACCGTATAGTTATTAACCATATATATAGTTATTGACCATACCATATAGTTATTTGTCATACCATATAGTTATTAACCATACGTATAGTTACTGACCATACCGTATAGTTACTGACCATACCGTATAGTTATTAACCATATGTATAGTTATTGACAATACTGTAAAGTTAGTTATTGACCTTACTGTATAGTTATTGGCCATACCGTTCAGTTATTGACCCCACAGTATAGTTATTGGTCATACTATATAGTTATTGGCCATAACATATAGTTATTGATCATACCGTATTGTTATTGGCCATACCGTATAGTTATTGATCATACCGTATAGTTATTGGCCATACCGTTCAGTTAATGACCCTACCGTTTAGTTATTGGTCATACCATATTGTTATTGACCATACCATAAGGGCAATTAAATATAAAGTTATTGGTCATACGTACATTTATTAGTTATTGATCATACCCTTTAGTCATTGGCCATGACTTATAGTTATAAAGCAGTTTAATAAAAGCCATACCATATATGTTTCGGCCATATTGTATAGTATTTCACCATATGTATAGTTATTATCAATATCGTATAGTTATTGGCCATAATGTATAGTTGCTGGCCATACCTTATAGTTATTGTCCATAATGTAGGTATTGGCCATTTTGTATAGTAAGTTTACCACCACCAATTACATGTAAACCTCCGAGGTTTAGTCGAATGTAGTTCCTATAATAAAAAGTATTCCCTCCTTTTTTTATGGAAATGGGCATTATACGTAGGGGAAAACTGCCCATTTCTATTCGATTTTGTGGTTATATGTATAAGAAGCGTATTAATAGGTTTTACTGGATCACTGATAACTTTTTCGAAAGTTCGACTTTATGCTTACACTTTGTACGTATGGTGTTTTACGTCATTTTCAACACATGTAAGTTTACATATGACGGTCGATTTTTTGTGGTGGAGGAGCAACTGCCAATGAAAACAGCTGTACCCATGAACTGTTTGATAAACAAACAAGAAATGTCTTATATGTCTTGGGACCCCACCTTTTCTGGTGACCAAAAGCAAATTTGAAGTTGCAGCAAATCATTAATATGTGATATTTTAACATTGGTGTCTATGGGGAAATAGTTTAGTGGTTTCATACTTAGTTATTGACCAAACCCTATATATACTGGTCACAATGAACCATTGTAATAATGGCCATGCCGTATATATACTGTATAGTTATAAAACATTGTAATAATGGCCATGCCGTATAGATACTGGTCAAACTGTATAGTTATAAAACATTGTAATACTGGTCATGCCGTATATATACTGTATAGTTATAAAACATTGTAATAATGGCCCAAAAAAAATTAAAAAAAATAAAAAAATTAAAAAAAATAAAAATTAAAAAAAAAAAATCACAAAAAAATAAAACCTGGTGGACCTGATTTAAAAAAATATCTTAGTTTGGACTTGATGAATCCAACATCTGTTATATTATGTATATTAAGATTCCCACTTTGTATATAAGTTCTCCATTAACTCCATTAGTGCACACTATTATTTCTTCCTTTTATAATATCACTTTATATGTTTTTCATTGAGTTTCTATGTTAAACATAAAAAGCTATTCTAAAATTTGTAACAGGTAACTGTTGTAAAGCTAAACAGTAATGCTATACATGTTATCTCCCCTGTATACAGGGCAATATAATATCTCGTTTTACCTCCCTTGCTAGACATGACTATGGAAATATACTTTCTGATTCTTATATAAGTGAACTAGATGTAACATTGATGTGTAATAGAAAAGACATTTGATATTACTCATGGTGTACGTTTGACATGGATCATTGACTAGTTTCAAATGAATTCTCATTAAATAAATCTTTATAACATATTGTTGTAATTGCTCAACTATTCATAGATGAATGGAATTGAAACAAAAGCCCAGTATAAAATACTGAATATACAAAAAGACAGATCATGTCGGTCATGTAAGAGTCAGTAGTGCTTTTAAATCTTACATTGAATATTATAATAGTTATTAGACAGGAACAGTTAAACAATGACATGTTAAGATATAAAGGGCTGTATGTCACAAATCCAATCATTAGTTGTAACCGTACTAGCTACATGCTGGAAAAACATACTTTCATATATTACATAGTCTCATATAATATTTCCAGATTGTACATTTAGAAAATAATAATAATAATAACATGATAATATATTCACTAGATGCATGTATATATGTAGAACTCAACAACAACATTGTTAGGAATAGAAAATAAATAAAAAGTTACAATTTTTTTTTCATTAAATGTAATAAAATGTTAGAGTTTTAAAAAAAAAATAAAATAAAAAAAATAAAAAAATGGCCATGCCGTATATATACTGGTCAAACGGTATAGTTATAAAACATTGTAATACTGGCCATGCCGTATAGATACTGGTCAAACTTTATAGTCATAAAACAATGTAATAATGGCCATACCGTATAGATTTGGGTCACACTTTATAGTTATAAAACATAGCAATAATTGACATACCGTATACTCAGATTTGGGTCAAACTTTATAGTTATAAAACAATGCAATAATGGCCATACCGTATATATTTGGGTCAAATTGTATAGTTATAAAACTATATAATAATGGCCATACCGTATAGATTTGGGTCAAACTTTATAGTTATAAAACAATGTAATAATGGCCATACCGTATAGATTTGGGTCAAACTGTATAGTTATTAAACATTGTTATCATGGCCATTCCGTATAGATACTGGTCAAACGGTATAGTTATAAAACATTGTAATAATGACCATACCGTATAGGTATAAAACATTGTAATACCGTATATTTATTAAGCAGGATAATGGTCATATCGTTTAGTTAATAATCGGTTAATAATATCCATCGAATAATTAGTCGCCATAACTTATGTTTATAAAGGCCTTCCGAAAAGTTGGATAACATTATTGCTATTGACTTTAGTTTAACTCCATACTGTATAGTAAATAGTAAAATCCCTACCGTATAGTTAAACTTAACAGTAAAATCCCTACCGTATAGTTATTTAACAGTAACATGGAAGTCCGAACAGTCCATTTTCAAGCTGGGGGATTAATAAGCAGCTGCTCCCTGAAAGATCAACGTGTCATATATTAACTTAAACAAATGTCCGATCAGAGCATTCAATCTAAGGCAACCAGATTCCCCACTGCTGTAATATCAATAATATTAGGTTACTCGATTTGTATTGGGACATACGAGTAGGCATTCGTTCTTCCGCTTACTAATGTACACGGAAGAACGAGAGCATATTATATCCCAATACAAATATAATAACCTTTATATTGCATACGCATTGTTAACAGAACAAGAGGTCTATGACCTTGAAACGCTCTCCTGAAGATATGAACAGCCAGATCTTCGACCGGTATCATAACTTGTTATATGTTTGTCAGTATTTGAAGAGGTAGTGTTTGTTAATCATTAAACAATAAAAGTTTTTTTTGTGGCCGTGGTTGGAGGAAGCATGTTTGAATTCCAAGCAGCCCTCACAGTTTGTCAGAATAAATACATTTTATGTTCAATATTTCTCAAATGAAATCATTTTTGAAGCAATAGTAACATTCCTTTAAAGTTTCATGAAAATCCTTCAAGTAATTTCAGAGGAGTAGTTGCCACAAGTTTTTCCTATATAACTCTGTGTAAACAAAGATGACTGCTGGTGGCCTGTTTGACGTCAAAAATAAAACATGTTTAGGATCTATGCCAGTCATTTCAGTAAATGTACCAAATCAATAACATATGGCCATGACAAAGCTGTACTTTTTAAATCTGTTTTTAGCTGTGGTGGCCATCTTGAAGTTCGGGTTGACCTTATCTTTACTTAGGACCAACTACACATCTATGGCAACATTCCTGTAAAGTTTCATGTATTACGTGTTCGCGCCTTAATTCCATTAAGCGATGGGAAAGCTTATATTGGCAGGATATTATAACGAATATTTCGGCAATAAAACATATTTAAAAACATTTTGTGTTGAACAAAAGGTGATAACATGTTTAACCTTACCTATTAAATGGTTTAATTTTACAATATGCACACTTTGTAAGCCGAAATTAAAGTTATTTCATACCCCAGCCAACCCCGTTTTCGCTTCTTGGGGAAAGGGTTGCATGGGGTATGAACGTTAATACTCGGACCACGTAATGAAAGTAGTTTCAGAGGAGTAGTCGCCACAAGTTTTCCTATATAACTTCATGTCATGCCAGTCAAGTTGGTAAAGCTACCAAATAAATACCTCTTATGTTTTTAAGCAGTATTCGCCACAAGATTGTACTTTTAAAATCTAATATTAGCTGTGGCGGCCATTTTTACACATTTCTGATAACTTGATTTTTACTTAGGATCAACTTGACAACAAGAGCAACATTCCTATAAAGATTTATGAAAATCCATCAAGTAGTTTCAGAGGAATAGTCGTCACATTCTTTCCTATATAACTATATGTAACCAAAGATGTCCGCTGGCGGTCATGTTTGGTATCGAATCAGGATGAATGTTGTTTGAGATCAATTACATGTCATGCCAGTCAATTTGGCAAAGGTTCCAAAACAATACCCCTTATGGTTTTTGAGAAGAAGTCGCCAATAAATTGTATTTTAAAATCTATTTTTAGCTTTGGCAGACATTTTGGATTTCACATCAACCTATTTTTTTGTTCGGATCAACTAGACCTTATGGGAAACATTCCTGTAAAGTTTCATAAAAAATCATCAAGTAGCAAGTAGTTTCAGAGGAGTAGTCGTCACAAAAGCTTCCTATATAACTCTACGTAAACATAATTGGCCGCTGGTGATGTTTGACGTCGAATCAAAATGGTTTTAATCAAGGATCAAAATTATGTCATACTGATCTTTTTAGTAACTGTCCCAAATCAGTATCTCTTATAGTTACAGACGAGTAGTCGCTATAAACTTCTTTTTTCAAAAATATATTTTTAGATTTGGCGGCCATTTTGGATTTTAAATCAACCTGATTTTTTGTTAGGATCAACTAGACCTTATGGAAACATTCCTGTAAAGTTTCATGAAACTCAATCCAATAGTTTAGAGGACTAGTCGCCATAAAAAACAAGAGGCCCAAGAGGACCTGTATCGCTCTACTTGCTATATGGAATATGTGATGTGGAACAAGACAACAACATGCGCAACTAGGCTTGGTACTGATCATCCCTGCCAAGTTTCACTGAAATTCAGCCAGGGCTTCAGGAAAAATTGTCTGGATAAAGTTTGTGTATATTAGGCCATAACTCATTCAACCAGAACACAGCGATGATAGGCGCAACTAGGCTTGGTACTTCTCATCCCTGCCAAAATTCGTTCAAATTCGGCCAGGAGTTCAGAAGAGACTAGTCTGGGTAACGTTTGTGTATCAAAACCTTTGAAGGGCTATAACTCCATAAAAAACATTCAACCAGAACACGGCGATGACTTGCACAACTAGGCCTGGTACTAATCATCCCAGCAGTTTCACTGAAATCCGGTCAGGGGTTCAGGATAATGTAATCCGTACACAATTTGTGTATTAAAACCTTTAAAGGGCCATAACTCAGCCAAAAATCTTTCAACCGAAATACGGCGATAACATGCACAACAAGGCTTGGTTCTGATCATCCCTGCAAAGTTTCGTTGAAATACAGCCAAAGGTTTAAGAGAAATAGCCCAGATAAAGTTTGTGTCGTAAAACTTTCAAAGGGCCAAAATTCATTCAAGCAAAACATAGTGATGATATGCACCACTAGGCCTGGTACTGATCATCCCTGCAAAGTTTCGCTGAAATCCGGCCAGAGGTTCAGGAAATAAAAGTCCGGACAAAGTGTGTGTATTAAAACCCTTAAGGGCCATAATTCTGCCAAAAATCATTCACTGGAACACGGTGACGATATACATTTGATTTGGTTCTGATCATCCCTGCATAGTTTCATTAAAATCTGGCCAAATGAAAGCCCTATCGTCTTAATGGGGCAAAATACAGCATTACTGTTACTGATACGATTTGGCTGGTTTTCGAACTTGTCCTAGCTTTCATTGATATTAACAGTCTGTGCAAGTTTGGTAAAGATCAAATAATAAATGAAGGTGATAGAGTGTTCACAATGCAGACAATGGCGTCTTTCGGAAAGACCAAGGGCCATAACTCTGGTGTTACTGACCCACTTTAGCTGGTTTTCGAACTAGTCCAAGCTTTCATTAGTATTAACAATCTATGCAGTTTGGTAAAGATCAAATAATAAATGAAGGTGCTAGAGTATTCACAAGGCAGAAATTAGCATTTTTCAGAAAAAAACAAGGGCCATAACTCCGGTGTTACTGATCCGATTTGGCTGGTTTTCAAACTTGTCCGAGCTTTCATTGATATCAACAATCTGAATAAATGAAGGTGCTAGAGTGTTCACAATGGTTAATATGGCATTTTTCAGTAAAACAAGGGCCATAACTCCGGTAAAATAAATCCGATCTGGCTAGTTTTCAAACTTGTCCAATATTTTATTAGTATTAACAATCTGTAGAAGTTTGGTAAAGATCAAATACTAAATGAGGGTACTAGAGTATTCACAAGGCAGAAAATAGCATTTTTCAGAAAAAACAAGGACCATAACTCCGGTGTTACTGATCCGATTTGGCTGGTTTTCAAACTCGTCCGAGCTTTCATTGATATTAACAATCTGAATAAATGAAGGTGCTAGAGTGTTCACAAGGGTTAATATGGCATTTTTCAGCAAAACAAGGGCCATAACTCCAGTGAAATAAATCCGATCTGGCTAGTTTTCAAACTTGTCCAAGCTTTTATTAGTATTAACAATCTGTAGAAGTTTGGTAAAGATCAAATACTATATGAGGGTGCTAGAGTGTTCACAAGGCAGAAAATTGCATTTTTCAGAAAAAACAAGGGCCATAACTCCGGTGTTACTTATTTGATTTGGCTGTTTTTCAAACTTATCCAAGCTTTCATTGATATTAACAATCTGTGCAATTTTGGTTAAGATCAAATAATAAATGAAGGTACTCGAGTGTTCACAATGCTTAATATGGCATTTTTCAGCAAAACAAGGGCGATAACTCCGGTGAAATTAATCCGATCTGGATGTTTTTTAAACTTGTCCAAGTTTTTAATAGTATTAAAGTTTGGTAAAAAACAAGGGCCATAACTCCGGTGTTACTTATCCGATTTGGCTTGTTTTCGAACTTGTCCTAGTATTCATTGATATTAACAATCTGTGCAAGTTTGGCAAAGTTGAAATAATAAATGAAGGTGCTAGAGTGTTCACAAGGTAAATATTGCATTTCTCAGCAAAAATAAGGGCCATAACTCCGGTGAAACTAATCCGATCCTGCGGATTTTCGAACTGGTCCGAGCTTTCATTTTTATAAAAACATTGGTAAATGTTTCGTAAAGATCTGATTAATAATGAAGGCCCTAGTGTGTCCACAAGGCAAAAGTTAACAGACGGACGGACGACGGACGGACGATGGAATGACGGACGGACGACGGATAACTCGTCATCCCATAAGGTCTCACAATACTATTATCTCCCTTGAATACTCGTGCCCTACAGATGAAGGAGGTAAATAAAAAAAACAAGTCTGCTTTTGTACATTTTACAGGATACATTGATTTATCTTTACCAGGTTCTTAATCTACAGCATTTTAGGAAGAGATCACAGAAAAATTCATGCTGATATAAGATTTCTAGCTAATTCTGCCTCATTTTACACACCATGGGGTCTAATCACCACGAGGTTGTAAATTTGTCTAAATTTTGATAGGTGTCACGCAAACATGAAATTAAAAAAAGTTCGATCTCGTAAATATTTGTTAATTGTGTTTTAAAATGCAGAAATTGGATCAATGAAGAAGTTAAGCATAAATACATGTTGTAAATTTTGTTTATCTCTATGCCACGAACATAAACATTACAATGGGACCCTATGGAAAATTAATTGTGGTGTGAGACGTTAAGCTCTACTGGCCGAAGGCCATCAGAGCTTAACGTCTCACACCACAACTTATTACAGATTGACGAACGGACGGACGGACGGATTGACGGACTAAGGACGACGCATCATGCCATAAGCGGTGCTGAATTATGATCAGTAGATCTAAAAATGAATAATTACAACAACACAATAGGGTTTAACATTTAATTTTGGATTAATTTAATGCATACGTACTTATACATATCATGGTCCCTTTCTATTCAGTCAGTTCATACGCAAGTAAAATAAAAGTCTGATGGATACTTTGTCTGTAAATACCTATCAATAGATTAACGAATCAAAAAAACAGATCTACACGCGGAAGTGTAGATTTTCTTCAAAGAAGGAAGCGATTGTTTGTTGGTGGGTTTTTTTTCTTTTAAAGGGACCAGAGGCAATCTGGAAGATTGGTGGGTGTCGGCTAATTGTTTTATGAAAATATTTGGTCTGGAAAATTGGACGAATGGCGGGATTTTGTTGTTAAATTGTAAATATTAATGTAAACCCGGGGCTCATGAAATATGCACATTGAATGTGCAACTGAACATAATTATTATTCGTATTTGTTAATACCTATATTCTTCCAAATTGTCTGCAGTTGCTTGTAATATTGTATACAGTAAACGAGTAATAAACATAATTATAAATACTTTTCTAAACTAGTTCAAATCATATTTTATTACGCATTTATATTAGCAATGAAATAATGGATTTTAGCAGTGAAATAAAAGTCGTTATTTCATACCTGTGGAATATTATTTTTATATTATGTTTTATTTTTTCACTGCCGGAACTTCATTTTTCAAAAACACAATTTTTTTTTTAGAAAAGAAATGTTTACTTAATATTATTTGTTTAGAAATGGTTTATAGAGAATTATTATTAGGCTCGGCTCGAAAACGAAGAATGGCTCGGCTGAGCCTCGCCATTCTTCGTTTTCTAAGCCTCGCCTAATAAACTTGATAGTAAAGGCACTGACATAATATTCTAGTTATCATGTAGATTATTCACATTTTCTGTATGGATTACTATTATTACCTATTTCTCAGAATGTTACGCTTATCGAGGACGCCGCCATGTTGTTGTTTTTTGTTTGTTTTATGACGTCAGGCAACGTTACGTGCATGACGTCAGATAACGTTACGTACAATAAACGAAGAGGGATTCCGCATTGATTTGCTTTATTGGTCAGTGCCTAATTAAAGCAAAATGTATTAGGTCACCCCTTTATTACGCAGAAAAGTGCATATCTGCATGATAAAAATAAATAAATGGTCTTTAGTTTTTGAAAATTGGTCAAATATTTTAAAAATTGTTGTCATTTACAGCGGAAATTTCTGTTAGCCTTTTCTTTTTTTCTTTTCTTTTTTCAAAAACTTTTTTTCCCGAAATCGGTATGAAAGGAATATTATTGAATTAGAAATAACTTAATTTATTCAAGACGGAGAATCATTTTAGAAGTGACGGTGAATTAAAAATAGCAATTTTACCATACCGCGTACTCAGTCGATGACGTCGCCGAAAAAAACTATTGTTTCTGCATGTACACTTTGATTATAAGGCATTCAATAAAAAGATAATTTGTTGTTTTGTCGGGAATAACGGATTTTATCACATAACTTACGGTGTGAGTGTGGAATAACACCATTCTATATTTTCGATATACCACTAGTTATATAAGTTTGCAAAATAGCCTAGTATGCGCTGTCAAAAAAAATTGATAATGGCTATGATCCATTTCCCACTGATTATGTCGGTTTCGCGTGTTAAAGCGACAGGCAAAATGCAATAAAAGTCGATATGTGAGTTATGTGATAAATAGAATCTAACATTCGTTCTCATTCATTATAAAAAACGTTAGCAAAAAATATATAATGCTCGGGAAGAGCCTCGCGTTATAACACTTTGCCAACTCGTTTAATAAATTCAATAATGAATGAGTACTCATGTAAGATCCTCTATTTATTTCATCTCGAAGTGATCAAACTATACTATTTTTTCTTGTTTCTCGATGAAATAAAATATGTTATTTACTCTAAAGCAACAAATATCCTCCACATATTATCGTAGTTACGCGTATGATGTATCAGTTGTAATAACATTAAAAATAGGTTCAATCAACCAGACGTTGATAAAGGTGAACTTTTAGTTACATATGTATATATAGCATATACTGCGTTCTTATTAGAAAGTGTAGTGTTTGGGGATTTCCCTTTTTGACTGAAAACTATAAATAGGATAAATTTATTTACATATTTACGATAAAGGGCAGATAATATTACAAGTCCATATGCCTAGGATAAACCTAGGATTAGCGTGTCTATATGTGTGGGAGAGTGGGTAGGGGGTGGGGTGTGTGGCGGTGGTCTGTAGTCAAAGTATCATTTTGTCTCCACCCATGCCTATAAAAAATGAATTTGTAAATTCACATACCTTAAAAATGTGTTTTGTTATAAAATTGCACCCGCCCACCAACGCACTTTATATTCAAAAGAATGGCATCTGCTACTCTCCCGATCACAACCGCATCCCCAAGTCAGATCAAGAGTAACCTGCATTTGCCACTCTCCCGACTAGAACCCCACCCCCAAGTCAGGAACATAGTCACCTGCATCTGCTACTATCCCGACCACAACACTATCACCAAGTCAGATTCATAGTCACCTGCATTTGCTATTCTCCCGGCCACAACCCCACCCCCAAGTCAGATCCATAGTCACCTGCACCTGCTACTCTCCCGACCACAACTGCATCTGCTACTCTCCCGGCCACAACCCCACCCCAAGTCAGATCCATAGTCACCTGCATCTGCTACTCTCCCGGCCACAACCCCATCCCAAAGTCAGATCCGTAGTCACCTGCATCTGCTACTCTCCCGACCACAACCCCACCCCCAAGTCACATCCATAGTCACCTGCATCTGCTACTCTCCCGACCACAACCCCACCCCCAAGTCACATCCATAGTCACCTGCATCTGCTACTCTCCCGACCACAACCCTACCCCAGAGTCAGATCGATAGTCACCTGCATCTGCTACTCTCCCGACCACAACCCTAGCCCCAAGTCAGATCCATAGTCACCTGCATCTGCTACTCTCCCGACCACAACCCCACCCCCGTCAGATCCATAGTCACCTGCATCTGCTACTCTCCCGACCACAACCCTAGCCCCAGAGTCAGATCGATAGTCACCTGCATCTGCTACTCTCCCGACCACAACCCCATCCCCAAGTCACATCCATAGTCACCTGCATCTGCTACTCTCCCGACCACAACCCCACCCCAAGTCAGATCAACAGTCACCTGCATCTGCTACTCTCCCGACCACAACCCCACCCCAAGTCAGATCCATAGTCACCTGCATCTGCTACTCTCCCGACCACAACCCCATCCCAAAGTCAGATCCGTAGTCACCTGCATCTGCTACTCTCCCGACCACAACCCCACCCCAAGTCAGATCCATAGTCACCTGCATCTGCTACTCTCCCGACCACAACCCCATCCCCAAGTCACATCCATAGTCACCTGCATCTGCTACTTTCCCGACCACAACCCCACCCCAAGTCAGATCCATAGTCACCTGCATCTGCTACTCAACCCTACCCCCAAGTCAGATCAATAGTATGAACAATCTGGCAAGTTGCTGAATGATTTACCAGACAGTATATGTATAATATATATCTAATTATGAAAATCAATACAAATGCACATAGATCTACTTTCATTTCGAGTAGCCAATATGCTGAATTTAAAGGAATACACATACATTATACACTACTGTACTCTAATATTTTTCAATAAAGAAATCCATCTTAAACAATATGTAATTTACATCTAAAAGTATCAAATCAAACCTGCAAATATCCTGTATCCATAGTGCGGTCTAAATCTATGAAAGGTTGGTATACCGTATACTCTATAAAATACCGTCATTGTCCCTACGCATATATGGTAGGTATACCTTATACTCTATACAACACCATCCTTGTCCGTACGCATATATGGTAGGTACATGTATACCGTATACTCTATACAATACCATCCTTGTCCGTACGCATATATTGTAGGTATACCGTATACTCTGTACAATACCGTCCTTCTCCGTAAGCATATATGGATATATGGTAAGTATACCGTATACTCTATACAATACCATCCTTGTCCGTACGCATATATGGTAGGTATACCGTATACTCTGTACAATACCGTCCTTGTCCGTACGCATATATGGATATATGGTAAGTATACCATATACTCTATACAATACCATCCTTGTCCGTACGCATATATGGTAGGCATACCGTATACTCTGTACAATACCATCATTGTCCGTACGCATATATGGTAGGTACACCTTATACTCTATACAATACCATCCTTGTCCGTACGCATATATGGTAGGTACACCGTATACTCTATGCAATACCATGCTTGTCCGTTCGCATATATGGTAGGTATACCATATACTCTATACAATACCATCCTTGTCCGTACGCATATATGGTAGGTTCACCATATACTCTATACAATACCATCCTTGTCCGTACGCATATATGGTAGGTACACCGTATACTCTATACAGTACCATCCTTGTCCGTACGTATATGTGGTAGGTACACCTTATACGCTAAAAAATACCATCCCTGTCCGTACGCATATATGACAGGTATACCGTATACTCTATACAATATCAGCCTTGTCCGTATGCTTATATGGTAGGTATACCGTATACTCTGTACAATACCATCCTTGTCCGTACGCATATATGGTAGGTATACCGTATACTCTGTACAATACCGTCCTTGTCCGTACGCGTTTATGAATATATGGTAAGTATACCGTATACTCTATACAATACCATCCTTGTCCGTACGCATATATGGTAGGTATACCGTATACTCTGTACAATACCATCCTTGTCCGTACGCATATATTGTAGGTATACCTTATACTCTATACAATACCATCCTTGTCCGTACGCATATATGGTAGGTACACCGTATACTCTATGCAATACCATCCTTGTCCGTACGCATATATGGTAGGTATACCATATACTCTATACAATACCATCCTTCTCCGTACGCATATATGGTAGGTTCACCATATACTCTATACAATACCATCCTTGTCCGTACGCATATATGGTAGGTACACCGTATACTCTATACAGTACCATCCTTGTCCGTACGTGTATATGGTAGGTACACCTTATACTCTATAAAATACCATCCCTGTCCGTACGCATATATGACAGGTATACCCGTATACTCTATACAATATCATCCTTGTCCGTATGCTTATATGGTAGGTATACCGTCTACTCTGTACAATACCATCCTTGTCCGTACGCATATATGGTAGGTATACCGTATACTCTGTACAATACCGTCCTTGTCCGTACGCATTTATGGATATATGGTAAGTATACCGTTTACTCTATACAATACCATCCTTGTCCGTACGCATATATGGTAGGTATACCGTATACTCTGTACAATATCATCCTTCTCCGTACGCATATATGGTAGGTATACCTTATACTCTATACAATACCATCCTTGTCCGTACGCATATATGGTAGGTACACCGTATACTCTATGCAATACCATCCTTGTCCGTACGCATATATGGTAGGTATACCATATACTCTATACAATACCATCCTTGTCCGTACGCATATATGGTAGTTTCACCATATACTCTATACAATACCATCCTTGTCCGTACGCATATATGGTAGGTACACCGTATACTCTATACAGTACCATCCTTGTCCGTACGTATATATGGTAGGTACACCTTATACTCTATAAAATACCATCCTTGACCGTACGCATATATGGTAGATATACCTTATACTCTATAAAATACCATCCCTGTCCGTACGGATATATGGCAGGTATACCGTATACTCTATACAATACCATCCTTGTCCGTACGCATATATAACAGGTATACCGTATACTCTATACAATACCATCCTTGTCCGTAAGTATATATGGTATGTATACCTTATACGCTATACAATACGATCATTGTCCGTACGCATATATGGTAGGTATACCGTATACCCTATACAATACCATCCTTATCCGTACGCATATATGGTAGGTATACCGTATACCCTATACAATACCATCCTTATCCGTACGTATTTATGGTAGGTATACCGTATACTCGGTACAATACCATCCTTGTCCGTACGCATATATGGTAGGTATACCGTATACTCTAAACAATACCATCCTTGTCAATAGGCATATACAGTCTGATCTCGAGGTTGAGATGGATTATTTTTCTCCCGGTGTGCGCTAAATTAATGACTGCATTTGATTTGACGCTAGAATAAGGCGATGTCAACGTTACGTCATGACGTCATAGGTCACCTGTCATGTAAGATAAATTAGGATTATTTCACGAGTGGTAGACGTGTGGTTCTTTTCACGAACGAGCGTATGCGAGTGAGTGAAAAAACAAAGCACGCCTACCATCGAGTGAAGGATTACCCAATAATCGATCCCACCGGTTAAATAATCTATTTAGTACATTTTAAAGTCAGTCTATTTATGTTTTCGTTATTCGCTTTATTGAAGAAATATAAAAAGATCAGGACAGGGACAGTAGCATTCAAGGAGGACAGTCAACCACAAAACACAGAAACAAACACGCAAACAGACAAACAAGAAGGCAAAAGTAATAATAAATGCAAACGACATCACAAACACAAAAGGGTTGACAATAGAGCTACCGCCTTGGAACGGTCAGTGGCAAAGTAGGCCACTGGGGGTTTAAACCGATTCTAGGGTGCACCAAACCTCACACTTACCCTACTTCATCCCATTAAAACAGGACAGTGTAAATAAAGAAATCCCCGCCATGGTCTAATCTCTAACCAACAAGGCAGCATCAATAGGCAATATAAGTAAAACACAAATATGCTCGTGTAAATATAATACAAAAAAACAATAGCCTAGAAAGCCACAATGAAGGTACTCAATGACTTGGCAGAAGCCAGAGCAACAAGAGAACAAACCATTAAGGGCACGACAAGAAAAATCAAAGACAAACATCAAACGCCACCGTCCCAATGGACTTTAGGTAGGCGTCATCATAGTGTCCACAGCCTGTCCGGTCAACGTACAATTAAAGAGGAAAGCATAGTGGCGAACTGTAAAAGGGTCCACCACCAAGCATGCAGTACGTTGCAAATTGATAGGGTCATAACCTCTTTTGATAAACTTGTTAACAAGTTTAACAAAACTAGTATGAAAGTGATCATGACCAAGAATCTTACGAAGTTTATAAATCACATCACCATAGAAGTCAGGTTGTGATAGTCCTTGTCGCAGAAGAGTCCTTAAATTACTTTTATATTTGGAAAGAAGATCAGGATTACGATAATAAAATTTTGCAAAGGTTTTACGAAGTTTATGGTAACGGTAATCCTGATTGAGTAGCTTTTTAGTTATACAAAGATTACAAATATTAAAGTCCTCAATTCGAGTACAAGCTCTTGAAAAACGAATAAGTTGAGACACATACACCCCATAAGAAGTTGCTCGGGGAACATCCCCATCCAAGTGGGGATAATTAACAATGTCAAAATTAAAATCATCTCTCTTGTCATAGATTTTGCTAATTATTTCACCATTTTCAATCGAGAGATCTAAGTCAAGAAAAGAAGCGTTATTATCAGATATATTAGCTTTGTAAAGCTGAAGTTCTTTAGGATAAATATTATTAACCATAGTTGGAAAGTAAGGGTTGTCAATGTTCAATATGTCATCCAGATACCGAGAGGTGTCATTAAAGGCTTCAATAACATCTGCCTGGGTATCTGGTGAAAGACTCAACATGAAATCTCTTTCATAGCAAAATAAAAACAAATCTGCGACAAGTGGTGCACAGTTCGTTCCCATAGGGTACCGGCGGATGACGTCGACGTTAACACCTCTTTATTGACGTCACGACGCAAAGTCGCAACGTTAGTTATTACGTCGCAACGTTAGTTATTATTGTTCTGAGTTAGTTATTAATATTTATTACATTTCTATGGGTGAAAGATTGGGATTTCTCAGTCAATTATAGGGAAATCCTTCACTCGATGGAAGGCGTGTGTTGTTTTTTCACTCTCTCGCTTACGCTCGTTCGTGAAAAGAACCACACGTCTACCATCTCGTAAATGATTTCCCTATAATCGATCCCAGCAGTTAAATAATCTCTATTTAGCGATTATGAATATTCTTGCACTGGGAAATCCCGATCTTTCACGCATAGAAATGTAATAAAGTGGTTTATTACATAACTGTCATAAATTTACATTGAACTATGAATGATGTAATTTTAGTATCACACAAAAAAGTTATATCGTCACAAGTGACGATATAACTTTTTTATATCATCACTAGTGAAGTACTTGTATGCTCTTTTGTCAAAAGCATTTAGCAAACTACATAACAGTATGTTAGTGATTTTAACTAGACGTACGCACGATTCATAATAAAATTATTTTATATTCTTTAGCTTTACCTGTCATATTTTCTGGATTCAATAGCTATTTTACTTTAGAATTTCTTATACTAATATACTGCTGATATGTTCACTATTTCAATGAAGGAAACACAAATCAAATTATATACTCGCAAATGTGATTAACGAAAATATTCCTACTTTGTTCCATTTCCTACTTTGCGCACTGACGATAACGAAAACATTCTTACTTTGTCCCAATTCCTACTTTGCGCGCGGACTATTCCGGAATTGAACCGCGCATTTTGAGAATTCCAATAATGCCGCGCATTTTAAGAATTCTTACTTTGCGCAGCAGAGCAATTCCGGAATTGTCCATATTCTCATTTTGCGCATAACATGTATATCTTATACTCCAAACAATACCATCCTTGTCCGTACGCACAGATCTTGTAAAATTGCCGAGATTTGCTATTGTTTTCTCATTGACATTATACATTTATAATTATTTTGAATTTCACTTATCATAACATATTCATGATATTATCATTGAAAATCCATTTATTGCCCCAACTTCAGACACTGATTTTTTTTTCCATAAATCTTTATTTATTTACAATTAAAAACCAGATGGTGTAGACAGTCATCTGGACGGCACTCGTAAACAAAAGAGAAGAAGAGATTACTGGAATACTTAAAAAATGCTCACTATGAAGAAAAAAACAAAAATAAAACACTATCACTGTTCATGTCCAATATATATCATACACAGTACTGTTCATGTCCGTTGAAAACACTGGTGATTTGTTATGTCCATGGGAGATGTCCATGGGAGAAGCTGCTGAATTACAGGGTTTTCATAATTAAAACTGGCAAATATATTATATAATGCTCACTAATTTAAGGGTATATATCAATTTAATTATAGCTTTATTTTCATTCCGTGTGCGCCTAATTTGCATTTTTATATATTCATTTTTTTAAACAGTATTCGTTTCGTAATATTCACACAGATGTAATGCAAAAATTATAAATAGTATGGATTTATCAAGCTGATATAAAATCATTTTCTTATTATGATATGGTCCAGTCACATATTAAACATTATAATCACGAACAGTAACTCTATAGTCCTACTGGAAATTTAACAACTCTTTTTTAAAAGGCACAAACTATGTGGAAGAGTTAAAAATAGTCATAGATAACACAAAAAGACAATATGCGTCAGAACATCAAGAACACAATACGGATATTAGAACAATTCCAATACAAGATTTAAGACTCAATATAGATGAACAATTAGTGTTTGAAACGTGACTTTTAGAAATTAGAGGTTAAACAATAACATATATCCAGTATATTCATCCAGCATATTCATCCAGCATATTCATCCAGCATATTCATCCAGTATATTCATCCAGCATATTCATCCAGCATATTCATCCAGCATATTCATCCAGTATATTCATCCAGCATATTCATCCAGCATATTCATCCAGCATATTCATCCAGCATATTCATCCAGCATATTCATCCAGTATATTCATCCAGCATATTCATCCAGCATATTCATCCAGCATATTCATCCAGTATATTCATCCAGCATATTCATCCAGCATATTCATCCAGCATATTCATCCAGCATATTCTTCCAATAAAAAGAAAAAGGAAATAAATAAAGAAACAAACCTTTTAGGAAAAATAGAAATTCTGGAATACGAAGCTGAAACAAATTATGAACTGCTTGAAGAGAAAAACAAAGAATTACTAGAAATTCGTAAAATAAAAACTGGATTTTCTGTTTTGAAAAAATCACAAAAAACTTTACATTTATTAATGCCTTTCTCCTTAGGTTTAAAAGGACACTCTGCAATCCGGTAGCGCCCAGATAACGGTATTCTCTTATAAAATGTTTATAATCACTATTAATAAATTATATAACAACCTTTTGGCATCATACTAGTAGCGGATTTAACTGTATCCAGTTTTTAAAACACCCTTGGACTGCAGTGAGACCCCTTTTTTGTAGCTTTAAATCGGAATTATATGATACATCTATAAATGTAAGGAAAAAGAAAACCTCCCATGTATACATTTTCTGAATATGCATTGGTCATTCCTCTTTTATAAATAGCCTATTTTGTTCATTTTGCTTCTATAAACGTGATGCATATTATATATATATTGAGTTAGGTCTGTAAAGGGATGGCCCACCCGACGCTCACAAACCTATAACAGGGTGAATAAACGGACCACCATTAATGTGGTGATTGAAATGAAAATAACAAACTCTATAGTCCTGCTCACGCTTGGATAAGAAAGTTTTGAACAGTTGAAAAGGAAATCGGGCATAGAAGTACATATATGGCTGTATGTACTAAGTGATTTCTTAGAAAGATGTTCGTTAAAGCGACACAATCCCGAAAAAAGGCACACTAGATCTGAACAAATGTAACGGTCATTACGCATGTTGTTCTAAGTGATTACTGTGTACGTGAGGGTTCATATATACAACATGCGCACTACCTAAATTCACTGAATATTAATGAGATAAGACGGTACTGTATGAGACGCTTCAGGTACTTTGTGAATCGACCAGTGGTCTTATAACGGGTAAAAAAGTGGATTTTAGCAGACGGCATTGACGAGACCAATCTTCAGTAGAAAGACCTAATAGGAAATACAAGTCAAATTGAAAAGGAAGCTAAAGATGTACTTACTCAAACAACCCTATAAGTCCATATTTATATATAATCCAAAACAATACCTATAATTAAACGTAGCGGCCTTTTAACAAAGACCCTTTCCAACTATCCCGTTGCATCAAAGAAACTATTATATACAAATAATCCTCCATGTTTATGTGTGTGTGTGTGTGTGTGTATGTGTGTTTGTGTGTGTGCTGTATATTGACACAAAACACTATCCCGTTGCATCAAAGAAACTATTATATACAAATAATCCTCCATTTTTATGTGTGTGTGTGTGTGTGTGTGTATGTGTGTTTGTGTGTGTGCTGTATATTGACACAAAACACAAGGGAGACATTGTTTATCGAAATATGAATATTGGTAGAGGCTCGTAACTAATGGTAAAGATGGATAGTATTTGTTATGTGAAGTTATGCATGCATGGTTTACACATATTAGTAGATTATAAATCAACATAGTTTTAATAAATTCCTCTTAATTTATGCATCAATTGAAATTTTGAAATTGAAAATAAAATGGATAGAGAGACACAGAGACAGAGAGAGACATATATAGTCAAAAAGAGGGAGAAGGAAAGAGAGAAAGAGAGAGACACATACAGAGAGAAAGAGAGATACAGAGAAAGAAAGAAAGCGAGAGGGAGGGAAGGAAAATAGTGAGAAAAGGGGAGAGAGAGTGGGGAATGAAGGAGTGGGGTGGAAGGCATTGAGAGAGAGAGAGAGTTTCTATATAGTCTTATAAACATAGGCGTAATAGCCGGAGGACCCTATACCCCAATGTTTCGGGGTGGGCCCCAATATTGATGTTTTCACGAAACAAAAAAAATGCAACACAAATGTATGAATTGGCAATCTGAACATTAAAATTCTGATTGATAAGATTTCAAAATCAAAGAAAATAAGAATGATGCCAGCTTCCGTCTGTATGACAGGGTAAGTGTTAACTAAAAAACGAAAGTTTTAATATATCAAATACTAGTAATTAACCTTTTCTAAGTTTATTTATTTAAATCTTTAAGTTTCTTTAATCAAGTTCAATGATTTGTAAAGGAATTTTAAATAAAAAAACAGGCCCGTTACCAGCCCTGAAATTTTACCGAGGCATATCCCTTATGTTGGTGTCCGGTGGCATTAACCTCCCTCTCCACCTTAGATTTTGTTTTAATTTCCTTCAATGTATTGCATTTCCCCCAGGGTCCTTATATACTAGTATACAGTTGTTTTTATGTAAAGTATGTACATCCCCAAAATTCAACCAAGGCAAATACCTCTGTGTGCCCCAGTGTAGCTACGGACTTGGAAAAGCAATATGTTGAAAAGCAATGGTTTATATTCACGGTGGACAGACGTAACGGACCCTGGCTGCTCAAAACAGCGATACCTTGATCCTGGTTACTCATGTAAAGGACCCTGGCAGGTAAAAAAAACGTAAACTGTTAAAAGACATTTAATATAACTTTAAAATAAGACACTTTTTAAAAATGATCACACCCACGGAACACTAGATGCATGGCGTGGTCTACTTGATAGCACGTTGCATTTGACCCGGATGAAGCCTTATCGCAGCAAGTCAATTTCTTCTGTGTATTATCAGATTATTGAGTAAAACATGTTCCTTTAGTCTCGTCCATCGGATTGATATGTACACCGGTTTTGTGTTTCGGAGTCTATATTCGTAAGTAATATTAGGCAGCTTCTCGGATTTTTGTATATCCTTCCTTTCTTTGGGGCGATGAGTACCGGTGGTCCAGAGTGGTGAGGCGCTATTTCAAGTTCACCGCTACGGTCGTGGGTACGAATCCAGCTCGTTCCCAGATTTCATGAGGCATGCAGTACTTGTCCTACTTTTGAAAAAGTGGATGGTTTGCCTCCCCCACGAAAAATCGACCATCATATATAACATAAAATGTGCTGAAGATTACTTAAAACACCATGCAACCAACATATGTTTTTTTATTGTTTGTTTTGGTGGAGCCAAAGTCCCGATCGTCGTTTTCTCTTTAATCTGAAGGTATATAGAAAACAATCTATCAACCAGGATCCGGTGCCAAAGATACAGATTGTGTCCGTTGCAGAATCTCAAGCATTTTTTACAAAGCAACCAGGGTCCGGTGCTCTGGAATTTAGACATGATGTAAATATTTGCAGATTTTTAGACCAAACAGTTATCTTTATTGAACAACAGCAGTTGCAGACCAATTTGTGATCACATTAAATCAGTCAGAGACAACATATGGAAGTTTGGCTTTTTAAGTCATCAACTTTGTATCAACCGGTTATGAGTAAATTTGTTTAAGCTTGTTAGGAATTATTCTGCATTTGTTGTACATAAAGAAAATGTATTTCGAAGGATATGATATTTAAAAGTTCCGTCGCATAAAGTTTTTTTCTTATACATACGATACTGTATCTTTATGTTCGAACTTTTTGACACCAGTGTCCATTTTCCCTCTGTTTTTACCAACCAGGGTCCGTTACACGTGCAACAAGGATCAAGGTAAAGCAGTTTTTAGCAGCCAGGGTCCGTTACGTCTATCCACTGTGATTTTAGCACAGAGTCCTTCGCGATTGAGCATATTTATGTAAAGTAAATCAGTTAATACGACATTGTTTATCTGCCAACGTAGCGCAGTAGATTAACGCGCTGTCTTAGTATGCTTTCGCCGTTGCGGACGGGGTTCTAGCCCAGACCTTAGCACTTTTTAAAACATTTTTTTTATGCATTTTCTTTTTTATGAAGAAGTAGTATTCAAATGCCTTTCAAATTCATCAGATTTAAATATAAACAAACATACATGTATGCATAATAGCACGCACACAAGCTCGGCTTACGCTTATTATTTTCCCAAGAAGCTCCGAAATTGAAAAGTGTAACTGAAGGATAGACGGATGGGCGACCTTCATGTGTATACCCCTTCCCCACATCCTGAAAACTACGATTTGCGAAAAATAATATTACTGGTCTTTTTTCCAGCAAAATAAAATTCCATATATATAACTTAATTTGAACAATATCCTTCAAGTGTCTCATTGTAAACAATAATTTCTCCCTGTCCCGAGTCAACACTTGAGCATGTATTTCACGTTACATACTATTGGCTACTGATACACGCTCTCTATCGGATATCTGTGCAAATTGCTATATAAACGTTTAGGCTTATATACCCGTAATCGTTGGGTGGTTCAATTTCAAAGTTCCCGAAGCGTTTATCACGCCTATTATGCAAATGCCTCGATATACGCTATGACAATATGCCAGCCTAAACAATGTAGACAAGATTCTTTTTTTCCCGTTCAGACCATCGAACCAGCAGGACGTGTCCGTCTTCAATGGAGAGTTTCTCGACTATACCGACAACTCTTCAAGCGATGTTGACGCGTCCTGCAGGGGGATCCGGAGCGTGCTACCATCGTCGACCACCATCAACGTCGGGCCCAACGTCGGGCTCGTAGGATATACATCGAGCCGAACATCGAGCCGAACGTTGAAAGCGTTGAACATTGCCATCTGCATTCGACACACGTTCCGATATGGTATACACCCCACACTAGGGTGATACCGTGGCCCTTCTCAGGGCCGTTTTTTGCAGTCTACTGGAACATAATCACCATGGACATACGTGGAGCCTACACAGATTGAACGTGAGCTTCGAGGCCATTGTATGGTATTCTAAGCAAGGCTAGACAATGGTTCCGGAAACATACAGACGGCTCACTTTGTGGAGATTCCACGTGCAACAACCTACTGGGACTTAATCACCACGGATACATGACGGATACATGATCATGGAGCAGACACAGAATGGGGGACGCCGTAACATCACCTCCGCAAAAGTTGGGGAACTTTCCGGGGGTCGTCAACCATTCTGCGTTTCGTTCTAGAACGTAAACCTCACGGGACCAACAACCACGGGATTCTCAATCAACAGGATTGACCTACTGGATAGGCTTCAAATCTACTGTGTCCTGATTGGTCGGGAGCTTCAAATCATCTTTTCGAGCCGACAATCGGATTGACCTAGTCACAATTCTGCAGGCAATCCGATTGGTCAAAGCTTCAATCTTCTTAGAAAAGTTAATCAACTATAGTAAACATCGTTGGAATTCTTCAATCAACTCTACTGCTGCTATCTACGCTAAACTACTTTGGACGAGGGATGTTATTTACTTGGACTCTTCTGCACATCGTAAACTTCTATTGAAACGCTCGCCAAAATGACTTGTATCAACACGGCGAGGATAAAGAAAAACTATTCTACTACAATGTAGACAACACATCAAGCAAAGAATATATAGGCGTTCTTATGTTTAAAAAAACTTGAAATTGTATTATTTTATCGGGATTGTGTAGCTTTAAGAAAGCTGCATTCAAGTCTCAGTCTTGTGTGCAGGATCTGAGATTTTCTGTCGCCAGTGTGAAGATGTAATATCTCGGTAGTTTGGCTACGACGTTAAGACGGGTTTTAGAGTGATTTAATGCTCTGCAGTCTCTTATATTGTGTGACAATTCGCTATAGTCGTGGATAACGGTAGGTCTATCGCGACTCACATGCCTGCACGCTTTCAATCTCCACGCAGAGTTATCGTTTCTTGCACTCTGCTAACTACTAAATTACAAGATTTTGGTAAAACCTGCTAAATTGGAATATGTTTGCCTGAAACTTATTTATTTCTTGTGTAAATATAATTTTCAGAATATCTGCACATTATATGTTGCAAGATTTAAAATAATGCACGAAAACAATTCAGTTTTAATCGGGACTATTTTACAACAAAAATATTATGTAAATCGAAACGCATATGTAAACATTTCAAACCGAAGCTCGATAGCTGAAAATTACTAAAAACAATTAACTCATAATTTTGTGTTTGAAAATATTGAATATAGGTCTATATTTTATCTTTGCGGATCACGCAAAAGGATTTATTATAAACATCATCATAAAGTTTTTGAATAATCACGTGACCTAACCGTTCGTCCTACTTTCTTTGACGTTGGCAGAGTCAGAAATGACTCTGGTAGAGATTGGCATGCTTTGCGTATCATGCCTATTTCTAAAGTTATAAGTTGAACGATAATTAACGTCAAGGAGAACAATTTCTGATAGGAAGTTGAGGGTATCATGGAATATAATCGAAGTATGTGGAAAGAGACGAGTTATGGTTTGATAGCGTATACATTTTGCTTACTGTGTAAACCGTTGAAAGTTTACAGACCCAAACTAGTCTATGTTCGACTAATATTGACTAGAAACTTATAGACATAATCTGCATATATATCTGAACACCTTAACATATAAAGTGTGAGCAATATCAATCAATATGTATAGCTATAAGGAAAACAAAATACCGTTCATTTGAGATTCTTACGGATTGTGGGAGGTGTACAGTACTGGTTGTACCCAGGAAAATTGGGTGGTTTGCCTCCACCACAAAAAATCGACCGTCATATATAACCTTACACGTGTTGAAAATGAAGAAAACAACATACAAACAAACAAACTTTCATTTCGTCGGCCCTTCAAAATATTAACCGATTTGAAACTATATCCGACTTTGCGATTGCCGGTTATACGGTGTGTATTAACTCATCAGCAATCAGTATTATATCCATTTCAGTAGCACTATCTTTGATATAAATCAAGAAGAGTATCGGACCTTGTATGGAACCTTGTTGCACACCGGTTGTGGTTTTATTCTAGTTGGATGTTACATTGTTAAGCAACTGATTAGTTGAATGGTGTTTACGTCATTTCCAGCACATTTTAGGCATTATACGACGGTCGATTTGTTTAGCGGTGGAAACAGACCACCCTTCTTTTTCCTTAGTAGAACTAGTACTGTACATATGCCTCCCACTATCCCTAAAATTCGACACTTTCTCACACGTTACATGTTAGGGACCTTTTTGTTTGTTAGATAAATATGAAGAAAACCAATCAAGAAGCTTTCCTTTCCAGTAACTTCGATTGATTTAAAGAAAATAACCCTCCAAATAATGGCAAAAAACTTCAAAACCGTTTATCAAAGCTCTGTTCAGTGCAAATAATAATGTAATGTATATGTACCGATTAAAAATGTAGGTTTATGATTGAATATGCGTAAACTTTATTATGAGTTGGTATCTCTTAATCCGATGCTCGTTTTAGGGTTTGGCTTGATTTGGCAATACCGTTTTTATTACATTTCTATGCGTGAAAGATCGGGATTTCTCAGTGCAAGAATATTCATAATCGCTAAATATTAATAACTAACTCAGAACACAATAATAACTAACGTTGCTAACTCAGAACACAATAATAACTAACGTTGCGACGTTGAGGCGTAACGTCAACAAAGTGTTGCTGACGTCGACGTCATCCGCCGTTAACGTTCAATAAAGCGAATATTTGTTTGAAAAACGTAATTTAAAATGTAATAAAGTGATTATTTAACTGCTGGGATCGATTATTGGGTAATCCTTCACTTGATGGTAGATGTGCTTTGTTTTTTCACTTACTCGCGTGCGCTCGTTCGTGGAAAGAACCACACGTCTACCACTCGTGAATGATTTCCCTATACTCGATCCCAGCAGTTAAATAATCTCTATTTATTGTGTCTAGAGCGTTTGGATTCTCAAAATATGTAAGTACATATATATTCCTCATCATCAGTAGCTTTACAAACGTTTTACATATTAGGTTAGAGGATGGGCCTTTTTGAATGTAGGAGTAACTTTGGGGATGAAACGTATACATTATGTAGCAGTAGGTGGGTAGGCGGTAGACAATCTACATATATCGGGGAAGTAGGCAGGTAGGCGGTAGACAATCTACATATATCGGGGCAGTAGGCAGGTAGGCGGTAGACAACCTACATATATCGGGGCAGTAGGCAGGTAGGCGGTAGACAACCTACATATATCGGGGCAACGATTCTCTAAACGTTTTATTTAGCTTGCTGTATAGACCTACAACGGTCACCGCGAGGTTTAGAGTTTCAGTTTGGCAGTATTATCGCTATAACTTCGAATGCCTTAAAAGCAACTTAGTAAAACATTGCATTCACACCAGAACGTTTTTTATGTTTATATAGATTAAAAGAACATTTAAAATATAACGTATTTTTAAAATTAAGAGTTGTTTGTTTGAAATGAGGTTTACGTCATTTTAGCACATGTTAGGCCATATAAAATTATAGGATACTCGAATTTGGGTGATAGTGGAAGACCACCCCATTTTTCCTGGGTAGAACCAGTACTATATACCTCCTGCAATCCGTAAGAATCGACACTTTCTCACTCGACAAGTCGAGCTCCCATTGGGTTTAAAACAACGTACCAGAATAGCTAAAAATGTGGAAGACAAATCCTCCTCTCACTCTCTTTAACACACGTTTTTAAGAATATAAACAACCCAAAGAAGATAAAACTTATTACGCAGTTTGTCTATGTTACTTACCGATATTAAATGCTGAGAATGACGGAAATAATTGGCTGACTTTGTCGTCCGTAAGATGTTTGCAGAACCTTCAGCATTTCACAAAACTCTTCCAAAATACAATCTTCAGCACTATCAACAATTTATCACGTGATCGTGTAAGGATTCTCTAGAGAAATAGCTGGTTGTAACTAGGCTTAGGAGATTGCGTGTGACTCGGGAAGCAGGACGAGGTATAAAACCCTGTCTCCGTCACTCTTCGTTTTGTGTATCGTTTTACTCGTTGATTTATTTCATTAATTTAGTTTGTGATCCAGTGCGGACCAGCGATCCATTGCGTTTGAGTGCTGTAGTTTCTATAGGACCATTTTTCTCTCATTTTCAGGAGCACTTCTGTGTCACGAGTTATCTAAGACACTACTTTCCCTAACGGATTCTCAAGGCATTCTTCGACCTTGCAACAATTAAAGCTGTTTTAAGTTAGATTTGTTTTCGGTTAGATTTTAGGAGAGGCTATTACTTCTGAGACACGTCCTCCAACTTCCTTAAAAACAGTAATTGATGGACAGCCACTTGGTCATGCCATAGGTAGACCTATCAATGCAAACACATCTGACTTGACAGATATTTACTTCTGTGCTATTTGCAGTAAATTAAAACTACAAGTAGACAAGTTCGACAGCTCTGTGGAAGAATCTATTAAAGATGAAACTCGAAATCGCAGGACTGGTGGTACTCGATTCAAACCAATTTGCATCATTGTTAAAAATCGGGATGTGCCATTACCAGTGAATTGGAGGTAGTTCATAGTTTTATCAGAAAATAAGGACAAACTTGCTGACGTATTGTCTTATTAATTGATGGCTTTCTCCGAGTCGAGTCATGGAGGCGAACTTGTGACAGCAGGATAATCATTCCGTGACATACAAGCGAAAGTCTTCTACTGGCTGTGTTGGAATGTTCAAATTTAAGCAGACCACGAGGAAGCTGTCACTATAATTGTTTTACATGCTATCTATTGAAGTACGTCAGCAATGGTTCGAACGACAGATTGTTTCCTGTTGGGATACGAAGTCTCGTCTTTGCTGATTTGCTTCTCCATAAGGTTGTGCAAAGAAGTGTTGGTGTCAACAGGTACTACAACAGCCGCGAAATTCATTGTCGTGAATGGTGTTGCATTACCTGAGAAAAAAAACACGCAATTCACCAACCTAGCACGCTGTCCCATGGTGTGGCACTGCTAACCAATTATGTGGATACGGGGAGAAGTTGACATTTAAAGGGACACAGTCCGTAACTTTTAGCTTATAAAACACCCAATAATTATGTTCGCAAACATTATACACTAAACATTATTCAATATTTACTAATTAAAAGCAAGATTGTTTAACGGAATTCAATCGCGGTACAAAAAAAAGCAAATCCACTTCGTGGGTTTGAACTCGCAGCCCAAACTAAAATTACACTCGCAGTAATAATAAGTGCGCGTGAGCGTAAAGTAGTCGGAACTCGCTCCCGACTGAGCTAAGCGGGCTATACATATTACGGAATACATACTATGGTCAAAACCTAGTGCGCTATGGAAGTCACGTGATCACATAAAAGGTAAATATTGTGGGTCCCACTTTATTACATTTAATAATTAAAACTTTTTTTTTTCAAACTCACGAATGTATTCCTACATACTTCTTAGGGTCTATCCTCATGTTTTCATGTATACATTTCACTGAATAAAAGTCAGACAGTTATCTGGATATGCTCAATATCTGCTTACTTACGGACAGTGTCCCTTTAAAGCCTTGGCGAAATATTCTGACCAACTGGAAAATCCTGGTGTAGACAAACGGCTGCTTCTGTCGAAGAATGTGTATGACATACGCACCAAATTTAGATTGGACCAACATTTTGCACTATACTAGTAATCTATTTCATCAAGGTCAAATAGAGCTTCAGAAGGTTTCTCCAACACACGATGCTCTAGTAGAGGACAGCACAGTATCAAATTACGAAGTGAAGACTTTCGTCAACACCAATTTAACACCAATTTAAGAATTGGTATATCAAGGTGGACATCAGTGGGAAAGAGATACGGTAGCCAACATATTGAAGCCGGTTTATATACTGAGCGAAAAAAGAAACTTTCCTCCGCGTTTAAGTTTAATTACTGAAGATATCCATCGTTTTCAGTAATAAAATCTATACAAAAAAGTTTGTTTATCTGTGGACAAAATTCAGATGTCAAAATTATGCTGCAATATAACGTTTTGGTGTAGCACGCTAGCAAAGTCGCTAGGACCTCTAAATTGAAAACACAAAAATTAAAGGTCTCGGTTAGTAAGGTTTAAAGTGTAAGATTTAACTAAATCAGCTAATCGCTTATTTTTGCGCCTGTACACGCGCAATCTGCCATCAGTATGGCTGAGCCTGAACCGAGATTCGTCCGTGTCACACTCGGTTCCAGTAAACCGCTATCGCCTAGCTGTTACGGTAGCTGGCAGGTGGCGCCGACGTAAGTGATTTACATTTTTTTAGTTAACTCTTACACTTAAACCTTACTAACTGAGACATTTTTTTGTGATTTTCAATTTAGACCCCTCGCGACTTTGCTAGCGTGCCAGAACACAATTTTAAATTGCAGCATAATTTTGACAACTGAATTTTGTCCACAGATAAACGAACTTAATTTTATGTATATGTTTTATACTGAAAACGGTGAATATCTTTATATTAATTTAACTTCAACATGGAGGAACGTTTCTGTTTTCGCTCAGTATATTTACAACGCTTGATCTGCAGTATATATCGAATATGTATATATTCTATAATAAACGTCATTATAGTGTATTGTAAACCATCCATATCAACATCTGAATTCACAATTATATGATTATGCAGCATCTCTAGAAAAAATAAACTTTGACAAAATCACCAAATTACATTATTTATCCACTTTACCATGTGCAGTACTTTTAGTACTTTGAATTAAAAAAAAATGGACATTTCTCATATTACTTTTGGTAGAATGCTACTCTGACACTTTAGCAATGGATCTGAAAAATGTGTAATAATTTGTGTTTGGCATTTGATTATTTGTCTTTCTATTAGTTTGCACATTTAGACATATTCTGAATATGTGACATGTTTGGACTTTTGACCTTTGCCCTCTACATTGCAGAGTTGCTGCACATTTTATTGTAAACACTTCATTTTTCGCTAGAACCATGATATTATTGTTTTCTTCCACCACTAAATTAGCACCTAAAAAATACAGGGATAATGATGAAGACCTGTAATGAACATGGCAAAAATGAAACAATGAACATGAATTTGAGGGTGGGGGATTTTACACCTCTGTCTGGATAAGCAGTGGCCCTATTCTTGCCCGTGAACCACACCGGGCAGAAAGCCTTTTGTATTTTTGCATATCTATACATTAAGAAGATATATATATATATATACATTATTAGTAGATACTAAAATGTATTGTGCGTAAATAACCCAAAATTATTGGTTCACTTTAAAAGACATTATAAATTTGAACATACTTGGTGGGTGTAATAAAAACTTGACATGTATTTCATAAGTAAATCATTATACAACGGACAGCATTAAACAAAATGGTACTCGTCTCCGAGTATGTTACAATACCTACACAGTCTCACGTCTATATGAACTCTATTTCTGGTCCATCTGTACTTGTCTATTTCTAACATATGAGCAGATACACGGAGTTTGGAAATCAATTGACGTGTGCATTTTGGGTAGATGTGCAACTCAAATTTGCAATATTTCGGTGAAACAATGCTTGGGATGAAACATTTAATCTTGTATTCTATTCTTGTATACGAACATCAGTCAAACGTTGTATAACAATTGTTAAAAATGCATTGATGTTACCCACGTCTTGATGTTAACAAACAATTACTTAAAAAATCCCTGACTTTGCTGTGCGTGTGTTTACACCAACATCACTTAACATAATATTTTAATACATATTAATATAATCAAAAATAAGCATTTTTTTATTCTGTAAACGGTAAATCGAATCATATCAATGATAACGGCATGGGAGTTGTCTCCCGAGCGATTTTCTGTCTACTTGCATAGTTTCTATCATAACTAGAGTACCATACACCCTGAACCAATGTTCTATTTTAAAATAAATGGAATTGCTATTTAAGTGACAATATTGTAACACATTTCAACAATACTGCAATACATATATAGTAGAAACAGGCATTGATGGAAGTGTACACAATCAGATCATTATATCATGTCTTAAAACCCTAAGCTTTGCAATAACCACATCAGCTTGGTGACATTTTTTAATGATTTTAATGGGAAGTTTCTCCGAGTATTAACTTTCATACCCATCCAACCCCTTCTCCAAGATGCGAAAACGGGGTTGGCTGGGGTATGAAATAAAACCTTAATTTCGGTTTAAACATTTTGCATATTGTAAAATTAAAACATTTAATAGGCAATATTAAACAGGTTATCGCATTTATTCAGTAAACAATGTTTTTAAACATGTTTTATGTCTAAATATCCGTTATAAAATCGTGCTCATATAAGCTTTTCCAGCGATTAATGGCTCAAAATAATAAATAGAAGTTTTCATGCAGGGACCTTTTATGTTATATTAAAATTAGCAAAGGTATTACTAATTCACAAAGGCGGCGCTACCGACGATCCAGCAAATGATAGGCCCATCACAATTATACCAGTTTTTTTGTGATGAAAAACACGTCATAAAACACATATTTGCATATTTAAACAAATACAAATTATTCCATATTTCACATCTGTGTTTCGCCAAAAATATTCATGTGTGTGTCATATTCAAACGGCGCTTACAAAACGTATTAATAATGGTATCTGACCTATAAATATCTTCCAAAGAAACTGCCTTGAGCGGAGTTCCACCAGTATCTGTCCTTGGACATATATCTATCTTGTTATTTATAAACTGCTCTATACTAGCGAAACTAGCACAGACCTTTCTGCAGACGATACAACTACACAAATCTCACAACCGACACGTCAGTTGTAGAATCAGCTTAAAGGTGATCTTGTTTTTGTCTCTTGGTGCAATGTCAATAACACGCTTATGAATCAGATTACAACGTTCACAATGAATGTAGGTCTAAACATTATAACAAATAAAGCAGGTAACATAAATATTATTACAAAATGAGTCATTAACAGAATGGGTGGAGTCACAAAAAATGCTGGTAGTAAACACAAACAACAATTTAACATGAGATAAGACAAACTGAGAGTATATGTCTAAATATTTCAAAACAGATTGCCTTTATGAAAGTATTATATAAATATGTCACCCAGGATAGTTTAAAGACATGCTATAACTCGTACATAGTACCGATTTCTGACTATGGTTGTATTATTTGGGAAGGATGTACAAACTCAAACTCAAAGCTAGGAAATCGTGCAGAAAGGCTTATTTTAAATGATGACATTGTATCATCCTCTGAGCAAATGTTTAACATTTTAAATTGGTTATTATTCCCTAAATGTGTTCAATATCGCACGTGCCTTATGGTTTACACATCATTAAAAGGTCAAACACCATAATATGCCAGTCAACTAATAATAAATGCCTCAACATTACGTCGGCGAAAATTACGCTCCAATACAATTGAATTGAATAGGGGTTTTAAGGCGCACCAACACACAGGTTATATGGCGCCTAACAGGCATGAACATGCCAGGCTCATCGTCCATGTACATCGAGATAAAATATGGAAAATGGGCCTAGAACCTTCTCACCCTGAACTGCAGAGTTGCTGCAAATTCTATCGTAAAAACTCCATTTACGCTGGAGCCACGTTTATTGTTTTTCTGCCACTGCTCTTAGTGATGTGAGCGAGATGGCACCTGAAACAATGCAGGGGTCATGATGAAGACCTTTAATGAGCATGAACAAAAAATGACAAAATGAATATGAATGTGGGGTGGGGTCCTACCCCTCTGCATGTGACGGTGTGTTTGCAGTGGTTGTATTCTACCCCGGCAACCACACGGGGCCGCTCCAATACAAAAGAAGACTTGCATTTTCCAGATCACATACATCTTGCTATGATAATTAGTTTTCCTGTATGTGGTTCTAAAGAATGAAACACTCTCTCAATGGAAATTAGACGGTCATCATCACTTTACCAATTAAAACGCTTGCTAAAAGATCACCTCATGAAAGTGTAGTATTGTAACTGTATTCTTGAAACTTATATATATAGTCCCCAATTACTCATATTTATTTGCGGTTAGACAACAAGCAAGCGTATTCGCCACACGACAAATAGGTTTGTATGTATCGTTTTTGGCGATTTCCTAATTTCTCATTTCAGGTAGATATATAATTTAGATAGCCCATATGTATCCCAATGTCAGCTAGATCTAAATTATTTTAGGGGCTATTGAAATTGAACTTTTCAAATGTACCTATATTCTTAAAACAAATGTTGTCTCATGGTGGACTAGCTTGTATGTTGATTAACCATGGGATGAAAATCATATATTTACCTAAAATGTGTATTGGGTGGTGAATAGCGTGTATGTTGTAAACACACAGACAAATATGAGTAATTTTGATATTAATAAATCATATTTTAAAGCTTATCCCTTTATTCATCTCAGCAATCAGTGTACATTGTTCTTTTAATATATTATACAAATTCCAGACACGTGTTGCCACAACAAATGTTTGTACATACTGTAAATACGTTTTTTTGTTTGAGGATCATATGTCAGACTGGCTGTAAGCCAAATATGTTATCCTCGATAACTAAAAATATTATTAGTATAAGTGTTATGTCAATACATAAAACTCACTAAATACAATGAACTACTCTTGAAAAAGTGAAACTAATGTCAACAAAGCCACACTTATGAAAACTCTTCAAATGGGACGACTGATCGATAGTTTGCCACTGACCGTTCCAAGGCGGTAGCCCTATTGTCAACCCTTTTGTGTTTGTGATGTCGTTTGCATTTAATATTACTTTTGCCTTCTTGTTTGTCTGTTTGAGCGTTTGTTTTTGTGTTTTGTGGTTGACTGTCCTCCTTGAATGCTACTTTCCCTGTCCGATATTTTTATATTTATTCAATTAAAGGACCATTGATGTCGTTGCTGTGGTGCTTTTTTTTTAAAAATGATTTTGATCTAGCTGACCATTCAATTATTTAAAAAAAAAAAGTAAATAGACAAGAGCTCAAATAAAACCATAGTATTGTTATAGTTTACTGAATTAACTATTTTTAAATACTGAAAGTTCAGCCATAACAATGTTATAAACTGGTTAAACATGTAAATATTCGTAGCATGTACTTCTTGCACCACGATTATAGTACTTAATAAACTAGTATTTCAATATTATTTTTTAATTTAAATTCTTACTCTTTTTCTTCTGTTTGTAAGTATTCTAAGTAATTTTTCCGAGGAGAATGTGTGCTGAATGAGCGTCAATACATTGCGGTGTTCATACTACACTGAACAAAATTTCTAAGTATCAACTTTTGTATCTTAGCTAAATTTCTTATTTTAAATATATTTTAGAATAGATATATGATAAGTATGTTGTTTTGACCCATAGTTAGTAAAACATTTATTTTTTATTTAAATTGTTACATCTTTTGAGAGTTACCCTCCCTTTATATGAAAACATGAAATGTGCTGATAAAACACATGAGTCAAAGATCGCTGAAAGATATACAATTCTTAAAATTGGTATGAAATAATAGAAACAATCTGACCCATTTATCGCAGATTTTTCGTGTATAAAAAAAATGAAACATGGATAATCTTAAATTACCTCCCTTTAAATTGAATCTTGTTTCAAATTCAAGTAACTGTAATTCAGCGTTAACATTAAATATTTCGAAAATTTCTTTTGCAAACGCATTTGTAGTGGTAATGCTAGTTAAACATGATGTCAAAATAATTTTAACTGGCATATTTTAGAATTAGGAACATCGAAAGCTTCACTAATTCGAAGTACTTAATAAAATCCTATATACCCAGTTGTATACATGTTATAACTTATTTCTAAGAAAACACATATGTTCATGCAATCAGAGCAGACGATTTACACTCGTTATGTTGCAGTTTAACCGTATCTATAATCAAGCTCAAAATACACAAAACAATGAGAATATTATTAGGTAGGTACTTAGCAATTTGGTTTAGTATATTCTTCTACATGTGCATAGCGGTCATTGTCGACCGTGCATGGCATACCCAGATACCCTACACTAACAGTGCATTAGTTCGTACAATGTTTATATCATGTCGTTTTGACAGTTCCATATGGAACCATCCCCTGCGCTTTTGAAAGTGTTAAGATTTTTCTTTCTTACACATGTTTCGTGATACATATGTATCAACGTTTTTGTATGTCTACGAGATGCATAATATTAAAGATTAAGTATATATGTATTACTGTTTTACTTTGTGATTCTTAAATTATATTATCTGACAGTAAGTGCAAGTTGCATGGTATATTTTTAGGGGGTACATCAGGCTTTTTCTAGACGAATCTTATATTAAAAAAAAAAACGTTCTAATTCATGATGAAATATGTCATATTAATTTAAATATTTTGTTAGTACTGAGACGTTCTGGTCTGAATTCACCATACATTTTGATTGGAACCCGGCGTAAAATGTTTAAAATTAACTCTTATAACCCAGGATAGCTCATATTACTGTGCAATACATTTCCTTTCAATAAGGGGTCATTTAACCCTTAACCCGCTAAGCACAACTATAATAGCATTTTGCGTCCATTGTTAACCCAGATCACCCTGAGAGTAACTCCTTAACGAGTAACGAGAAAACACTCCTTTGTCACATAAATGGAACGGTCTTAATTCAAAGAAAATAACAGTTCATTAAATAAATGTAGCGGGTTAAGGCTCATTAAAGACATTATCATTATATATCAATTTTAAGTCTGACCCCTAGACAATTTTAAGTCTGACCCCTAGACCCCTCACAAAAAGACCGATGTACCCCCATTAACTGTCAACGTTTATCTGATCACAAATACAGGATATCGACCATTCCTGAGTTGTTGGCTTCTTGGTGTAATGATTACTCAAAATATTATCACATACACAAGTATGCGCGTATTTTTGATGTAATAGTCACACCGGGTTATATTGCCGCTGGTCGCTATCCAGTGAGTCCGTTATATACAAGTTTGATGTCTCCACCAAAAATCTGGAAGAAAGAAAATACAATGATTAAAATATGTGTAAAAGAAAAGAAAAGTTCGAAGGATCTCGCCAACAATTGGAACTACAAAGCAAAATTAATTAGGAAGATAAATAAACCTAAACTGGACATGCTGAACAAATGGGAATATGAAAATTATATACATAATTTATGAATGGTTAACATACTATTAAGAAACATATTTCTAACATTCGTTTGTGTAAAAAGAGAAAATCAAACAAGGTTAATTTCAGTTATTAGGAATTCATCTAGACAGTGTTTAAATACACTAAACATGTCTCCATTGCGTTCTTGTCATCTGACCATGTTTCACTACCTAAGAAAAAACACAAACTTCATATGGACACTAGCAAATTTACTGCTTCATGGAGATAAACATGTCTGCTATTAAAATTCAACCAGAAAAATACAGGAAAGTATCTTTAGCATGTTTACAAACAATGGGAAAGATGTCAACATTTGCTCAGCCTCTCAGTCATTCATGCACAGTTTATTTTCACTTTGACATCTAAAACAGTCAAAAGCATGATAGATGATTCAATAAATACTGAAAAGGTGATCCTTTGGAAGCAGCAAACACAAAAAGAGAGCAAAGTAGCAGACTCGGTTTTATTGAGCGATATTCTACATTAAAGCTACACAGAATGGGCTTGATGATCCCAAAGGACCAGTAAATAATTACACTACTGATCTGTAGCCGGGGCGACTTTTTACGGCCGCCACACAGCACTAAACAAACGCTGGTGTGAATGTCAATAAATACTGAAAAGGTGATGCTTTGGAAGCAGCCAACGCAAACAAGAGAGAAAGACATCAATTACTTGTGGAGCATAAAAATAACAGTATACTGCACTAAGAAAAAAGCTATATTTTATATAGAACTACTTTCGATGCACCAGGGGAACATATCCGTTTAATTTGGAGTAATTTAACATCACTAAATTACGGTATAAATACACACTGAACAGTCCTTTAAGCAGACAAAGTCAGTTAAGGACCCACTTTAGGTACACTTGTGTGTTTAGAAGATTGAAGTAGTGACATCCTGTATACGGAAGTGAGCAACGTATCAGTTGATCATTAAACGTGTCCAAGGTATGCCAATGTCAGTCCATGTGGTCAACTATTGGTATTCAGGGGTTTTATATATCAGAACCCTGTGGTATTGAACTGTATTTTATAATTGATTCGCATTTTCTTCGGCGTTCATGCGATTTGCATACTGTCTGCTACTTTTCTCTCTTGTTTGAGATTGTTGCTTCCAAGGAATCCCCTATTCAGTATTTATTTTCAGTATTTATTGACATTTACAATAGCGTTTGTTTAATGCTGTGTAGCGGCTGTAAAAAGAAGCCACGACTACAAATATGTAATGTTATTGCTTACTGGTCTTTTGGGATCATCAAGTCCAATCTGTGTGACTTACAGTAGAATACAGCTTGAGCATGTGCTAGGGGACGTGAGAATAGTTGCACCTTAAATTACCTCTCACGAACAGACTCAATAAAACCGAGTCTGCTACCTTTCTCTCTTGTTTGTGTTTGTTGCTTCGAAGTGACATCTTTTTCAGTATTTATACGCCGCTAGTAAATGACAAATTCCATGAAGCTCGTATTTTCACACAGTGGAAAAAATATTTTCTTTGAGTAACATTGGATGCGTACTCGGTAGCTTCACCTGTTAATCACTCGAATTACAACCCTATTAGAGTCAAAAGAAATAAAGTGACTGTTAAAAATAACCCATTATAGTCTAATAAATGTTTGACGACTATATCCAATCGTGTCTTAGGAATGGAGCCTAATAGCGTCTAGGTAATTGAGCTTTACATAACTGTTGATCAAAGCCCACTAAGGAGGTGAAGGACAGGCATGGCTGCCAACGGTTGGTGCTTAAATGTTCTCATCAAATAGTTTTGTGCATCGTTTGAAGAGTGAGTCAAAATATTTCAACGCAAAAGGTTTAAACAAGAACCAACAATTGCTGTTGTGCTAACTTTTAGCGCAAAAAATTAAGATAAAATTGGCTAGTTTGAGTAAAAGGCATAACAGAGATATGGTGCTTGTAACACAGATGATTAACAGTATGCCAAGATTAAATTTTGTTTGTCAACAGGTTTTTGGAATTTGACTACATTCAAAAATTTAACCAAAGATCTAAGCGTAAAAGGGGGATAATTATAGTAAAAATACATGGCAGGGTTGTGGTACTTGTAATATATAAGTGTGTAATGATGACGAACATGTGTGCCTAGTTTCAAAGCTTTCTGGCAACTGCTTTTTGGAATATGAATGTATAAGTAGTAAATATGGTTGTATAAAGATGATGAATATATATGCAACGTTTAAAAGCTTATGGTCAAATATTATTTGGAGTATGACTTTACATTCAACATTTTAACTGAAAAGGTTAAGTATAAAAGGAGGATTATTCGGGTAAAAATGCATGGCAGACTGTTTTTCAGATAACATTTTGTAATGGTAACGAACAATTGTGCCAAGTTTCAAAGCTTTCACACAATTCTTTTTTGAGAAAGGTGGTAAAAGACAAACTTTAACCAGAACGTCAGAACGAGTAGACGGACATACCATAAGCCTGGAGATGCTATGCAATCTGCCTAAAATGTGTCTTATATTAACAGTGTCATAAGAACTTTCAACACAGAAGTGTTAAAAACAACTAAATACTGTCTAGCCAGGAGTGCAACTGACGTGTCTGTTGTTAATGTAAAATTGTAAGACACATTTAAATAAACTTACTTCTGCATAACTATAGAGTTTTCATCGACTAACTGTTTTAATTCTTTGCTGTCTTTTTCCAATGACAGCAGCCTAAAATTAAAAAAAACAATATGCAATTTTGAATCAACACCAGTGGACATGAATATAATACATATATTTAAATTATAATTGTTCATTTGTTGAGATCATAAATACAGTATCTAGGTATTTTCGTTATAGTAATTGTATAATTTAGGATAGTAAGGCCAGTAACCTGTATTTTCACAGAAACCAAGACATTTCTTTGAAAACAATAGGACCATCATCGAATGCGACACTGGACCTATTCCCTCAGCCTTGTTTGTCATCGTTGCTCTACAACTACATACCTTTGCTACATATGCTAAACGTGGGTTGGCTCTCTGGCGGAGGCAGGTCTGATGGGAAACTTTATCGTTCATCTCATTCTCCTCTAGAATGTTATGACGTGTTAACTAGGCGTACCATTACATCCGTCATCGTTGTATATTTACGATCACTAATATCAGAAAATATTCATTGACTTTACGTGTTAGTACCTATTACCGAATATTGTTAACATAGGCAGTTAACTATGAACCTATTTTGAAATTCTTCACAAATTATAAATTAAAAAAAACAGAGAAACTTACTCCTGCGTAAGCTTATCAAGCAATACTGTCCGTTGTTTCTTAGGATTCGATCCACCGTCATTTCCAGCTGAATCGCTGTTCCAGTTCGAGGCACCTGAATGTGCTGGCAACTCAGGTCGAATTATATCGCGCATTTTTGGAACATCCTAAAACACATAAAACCTAGTTTAGAATCCTTTACTGATATGGGCTTGTAACTATACTCTTCGCCATTACGGTAGCCGGAGTGGTTAAGATTTGAAGATGACGAAAACGCAATTTGGAAAGTTTACAGTTCTTCTGCCTTCACTCGATCTATGCTCTCTGGCCTATCATATCATTTGTTTATACCGCCGACAGAAATATAATGGTCAAATGTGACACCAGATTTGTACACTATAGATGTAGGCGGAGATGTAATGCCCCCCGCAAGCATTAGTATTTTAAGACCATTACCGAAAGGGATGTGCGAAAAGGGATGTGAGTCAGGCCGGGTTAGTTTCTATACGGTGAAGTTCGCATAAAAATATACCATATCAAAAATGGTCGTTATTACCACAAAGTAAATCTCCGTACACACGCACAACTCCCCATTATGTTGAACCTGTTTACAACGTTCTGTGAAGAAATAATTAACCGTTCAGGAGCAGTCCTCGGTTTGTCCATGGTGTAATTCAGAAAGAAAAAAACACCTACCCATTATTTAGGTCCATGACTGATATTATATTTATAAAGTGCATGTTTGTTGTTTCATTCCGTTTTCAGTAATTATAACTAAAATTTGATATGTCAAATCTGCCTCCGTTGGGTTATATGGAAGTTATAAACAGAAATACGAACGGGGTCAGCGAATGTATGTAAAGTAAGCATATAGGTGCGAGCATGATGTGTGCAGAAATAATAAGCATATGCTTGGCGGAAGTCTTTATATACATACACTGCTGACATCTGATATTGCAAATATTGCATTTTACCGCCATTTTTAGGCGAGGATTATGGCGAGGACAAGGAAAAACTAGCATTTTGAAAATGATCGTTCTAACGATTCCTTAATGTTTAATGGTGTGTCAGTTGTAGTTTATAGATATCTGAACTTCTTTTTAGGCGTGCGGGTTCGACTCCCACTGGGAGCTCGACTTGTACGTGAGAGAGTGTCGTTAGTATGCAACACATGTAACTTCCTGATCGTTTGTTGGCTTAAAACGTTCTACATATTGCTGTCTAACACATATAACAGACATAAGATTTCATCATAGAAGTCTTGGAACAGAAACAAACATGTACAAACCTCAGCGCCTGCTGGCTGACTGCGGCTCAAAGGCGAATTCGAAATAGTTCCTTTTCTAACAGGACTTTGTGCCCTTAAGGGTGCGAGTTTCTTGACATGTCTACCGGATGTGAGTGAAGAGCCTAAGAGCTTGGTTATCTTTTCACCAATAACTTTGCATTTCTCTTCTTCCTAGAAATGTATACAAAATGTCGTGGTAAATTGTAACCTTTTACATAGGAGTGTACATAAACGTTCAACGTAAACAGGTAAACAGCAATCTTCATACTGTTCGAGGCGTTTGTTTCAGCCAAAGGTTTTCAGCGTTAACATGGACATTTTTGAAAATACGAACATGCATCATATATCACTGGAACTGGAATGTTTAGTGGTAAATAACAATACCTTAGTTTTGAAAATCGGTCAAGAAGTAAATAGTTTATAGCTAACAGATGCCCTCTTGGACTTCATGTTTTTAATTATATAAAATGCTGTTTTGCTTTTCCCATTTAAACTCCTCTTTCAGTGCTGGGACAATTGAAAATTAAAATCTCAAATCACTTTAATAATAAGAGGACTCCTTAATAGTTTGCTTTTTAACTTGCAGTGTACTGTCTTAATTTACGTTTGTCCAACATATTAAAAAACAAAATGCCCTATCAAAAACATCTTTCGCATGTGATTTTTTGTTTTTAATTCTAAACCGATTTTGAAAAGTACCACTACTTCAGTAAATATGTCTGTTCCACTGTTATACAACATATTTAGGTAATCGTTGAATTATGTCTGACAAGCAAAAAAATTAAATTGGCTGAAACAAGCGCTCCGAACAATTGTAATGCAAGACATTTTATTCAAACATAAAGGTAAAGGAGACATGTGATATAGAGACTGTGTCACATTGTTCTCGGTGTATTTTATCAAATAATTTGTCAGAAACTATTTAGTGATGATTATCAAATACAAACGATACTATATCTTACCTCTTCCAGTTTACTGCTCAGCTGAACAAGGCATTCCTTTACTGATGATATGTTCTGTTCAACCTTCTTTGTCCGAAACAAATGTTTCGTCAAGTTCCTGAATAATATTCAATGAAATAGTGATGTTGTACGTCCATCTCGTACCCATTCACAATACACTCCATATCAGATTGTATTATAGTAAGCAGATGAGGCGACTTGCAGGGATGAATTAATATTATAAGAATTTGTCATGAGTATCCGGTGAAAAATCGGGAATTCCAACACGAGGTGTAATCTTTTTATCGGAACCGGGACTCTGATTGATTCTTTTTCTCGCATATCATTTACATTTTGCGCATTGACGTCGCCAACTACTACCCTCTTTTGAATGTTTATTTACACAATGACAGCACGCGACTTTTATCTACACCCCACCCCATGCCCACGTGTAAGATTATAAGAATCTCTCATGGGTATCCGGCGAAGATAGGGAATTCCAACCCGAGGTATAAGTGTTTTTATCGGAACCGAGAGCCGGAGAGCCGAGGTTCTGCCGAGGTTGCGAGTAAAACACTTATACCGAGAGTTGGGATGTTGTGCGTTGACGTCGCCAGCTACTAACGGTGTGCATGTTTTCCTGCATACCGGATGTTGGTGCGCTCTTGAATTTGATCTCGACCCAAGGTTTAGGTTGAAATATCTAGCCCCAGTAAAATGTCAAATATCCTTGTCCGGTATGCAAGAAAAGGTTTTCCATCACCCATGCAAGAAAATGTGTTCCTTGAACGTAGATACAAATGTCGAACATGCTTTCACAGAACGCAATCAAATAAAACATGCACTATAAACAATGGAATTGAATGTTTGTTTAAAGGCTCTACACATTATAGATTATATAGAGGCGTCCAACAGCGAGGGAAAGGATACATAGGAATTCTACTCTCACTATAGAAGACCAAGAAGATATTCCTATGGTTTCCTTACGTGCTCGGCAGATAAGTCTACGATGCACGAGACCTTCCGTTTTACGTCCCCAAACGACGGACTAGACCTAGGGAAGTGTCTTGCGCAATGACACACCTAACAAACACAGTGGTGCAAGTCAGACTCGAACCTGTCTCCGGATTTAGAGTCAAACTTGCTATCCACTGGACCATCGATGACCCCACTTTAAATAAACAACAATAACTTGGATGCATAAACATTTAAAGGTAGAGCACGAGACGTCACTGACACAAAAGGGCGGACACTTGGCGAACCGTACCGCCTTGGAACGGTCAGCGGCAGGCCGCTACGGTTTAAATCGGGTTCTAGTGTGCACCAAAATAAATCGTGACAGTGTAGTGTAAACGAAGGCATCCACACGCTTGCTTTCAGTACGTTTCATTTATCATATGAAATGTTGAATGTCATGTTTATTGAATATGATATTGTTTAACTATAAGGATCAGAAGGGAGTAGCCTATGAGATGCAAATCGTAAGCATGTGTCGAAACGTGTCGGTCAAAGATATGTAGCAAATGAATATTGAAATACATCCGTGTTGAAATACAAATATAGCACGTTTCATTCTTTATCTTTATCCCTTCTACATACATAGTGCAAGTGGGCTAAAAAAAGTATGTTAAATCGGATATGAGCTTCCTTTTGGAAATATATGTGTTTCATTAACGATCATAGTTCATATCATTGAACAGTATTTATATTCAACAATTTCCCATTTCATGGCAACTTACGGATGCGGGTGTAATGCTGCCATTTATTTCTATAGATTCCCTTTTAGCTACATTATTTTCACCGGTAGGTTCTACCCAGGGAAAAGCGGGTGGTCTGGCTCCACCACTAAGAAACCGACCATCATACATAGCCCAAATGTGCTGAAAATGACGTAAAACAACTAACAACAACCGTCAGGTAACTGTTATTTCACTAACGTATAAGTACAAGTAACATTGCATGTTTCAAAATTATAATTACCCCATTTCTTTCAATGTAGACTTGAAACAGACTTGCAGATTCTGCGTACAGTGCTCGAGAGCCAGAGACATCATTGCTACACAATGTTCCTGCAGTTTTTGCCTGAAAAATTGAAGATAATTTTATCTGTAGATTTTGTGTATTTTTGAGACAAAGCTTGTATTAGCTGGATATTATAACGGATATTTCGACAATAAAACATGTGCAAAAACGTGTTTTACTGAAAATATGCGAGAACCTGTTTAATATTACCTATTAAATGTTTTAATTTTACAGTATGCAAACTTTTAAGCCGAAATAAGTGTTTAATTTCATACCCGAACTAACCCCGTTTTCGCTTCTTGGAGAAGGGGTTGTATGGGTTATGAAAGTTAATACCCGTTCCACGTAATGGAGCGAGTGTTATATGTGTAGGTGAAAGTAAAATAGCTAAAAGGGAATCTATAGAAATAGATGGCAGCATTACAAGTAGATACAAAAGCTGAACAGGATATGTAGCATTCACAAAACTCACACAAATAAAACATTACGTGGTCCGAGTATTAACATTCATACCCGATCCAACCACTTCTCCATGACGCGAAAACGGGGTTGGCTGGGGTATAAAATAAAACCTTAATTTCGGCTTAAAATGTTGCATTTAATAGGTAATTTTAAACAGGTTATCGCATTATTTCAGTAAAAATGTTATTATACGTGTTTTATTGTCGAAATATCCGTTATAAATCCTGCTAATAAAGCTTTCCCATCGCTTAATGGAATTAAGGCCGGACCACGTAATGCACGCATTCAAAACACACAACGACAAGGATGAACAGAGGCAAAGTATGCGAAACCACAAACATAAAAGGGTTGACAACAGGGGTACCAAATTTGAAAGGTCAGTGGCACAAAGCTAATAGGGACATGTTATTATATTATTTTCTTAAGCTAGTTTGAACACATTTGTGGTAATTATGTTGTTGTTTTTAATACACATGGCATTAATTTTCAGGAAATAAATAAACCAAATAATTTAAAATTGTTAATGACTAGTTTTAACTATATTCGTGTGTTATCAGATGTTAAATTTGACTCTTATTAAAGAGCATTGTCGACATTTTCACCAATGTGTAGCCAAAGAAAAACAAATCCTTACATTGAAACACCTTCATACACCTGGGCCCGTCTTAGCAATAACTTAAGTCAAATTTCATGATTTTTTCAAACACCTATTTTCCATAGATTTAAGACTTTTCTTGATATTTTTTATTAATAGTATGGCTAAATAAAACCTACAGCTATATATTATCTTAAAACAGATGGATTGTAGTGTCCCTGAGAGGTTAATAAGGAAATGTAAAAAATTTAAATTTTGATTTAATATATTCCACTTTAGTTGCTTTATGAATATGGACCCAGGTATTGATATACAAACGTATATATAATATGAGGTAAATATGATCACTATCGTCAGTGCCAACTTGTCTCCATGCATCTTTCTCACCTGCAGCTCTAATTTAAATATATCTTACAGTTTAAATGAGAAATTAGCGAGTGCCCAATGTAATGTGCTTATAAACAGTTAAAATAATGTTTTTCAATTTTGCGACAAGAAATAATGACATATTTGCATAGAATCATCATCCGTGTAATCGTTATACGGTGAACTAAGTGATGATGCGGTGTACACAATATAAGTTAGAATGTTACCAGGTATGAATTTGTTTGGATAGATGCTGAAGAAAATCAATATTTACATATTAGGTAAAAGTCCCGCTTCTAATTTTGGCACCCATCAGCACCCAATCAGCACCCTATCAGCACCCCATCAGCACTCAAGTTACCGCATTGCATTACGAGTTCACGGCTGTTTGAAAAACTCGTTTCATTGATTGATCTAGATAAATGCATTACATCTGTTATAAACGTTGCAACTTAAACAAAGTTATTAAGTAAACACCTTACTTTTCACACTTGTGGATAAACTCTTCATGACTGTGCAGATCTTTGTACTTCCGGTGTTTCGCCATGGTGACCGCAATGCCGGATATTTTCAGTCTTAAACTCTCTGCTTTTGAAAGACTGAAAGAAATGGCACTACATAAGACTAAAAGAACAATTGGGAATGTGATAACTCGAAAGGGCTCGAATAAAACATATGCTCATTTATAAGAGGCCAAAACAATCAACGTTACACACCAACACACTCCCTCCCTTACCCGATATTTAGAGGCATACTTGACGGTTAATCCATGATTAGTGTAAAACCTTTATTTGGAAACGTGAACATTTTTACTGCATGTTTGTATGCTATCTATCTTTAAACTTTAGACTTCCATATAAATATCAAAGGAGTGAAGTAAATGTTAAAGGAAAACACAGAATATTGGTATCTCGATATTCTCATTAAAATCAAATCCTAATCACGCTTCGATACTCTCCGCTATGGGATCTCACAACTCCGCCCTGGAGGTCACGTCAGATCGACCTTTCATCTAATCAATATTCAAGAGACGGTCAACTGAATTTAACCAATGAAATCGCGCGTTTTATATGCAATTCAGATGATTTTCGAGTGAACTGAACAAACAAAAACCCACATAAAACACTTATATCCAAACAAGATAAAGTCGCGTGTGTTAATGCTGTGGATTGCACGATAAATTCGAAGAAATACACTAATTGGCATGTTTTGCAGCAAGAATACGAAGAAAATCATAGTCAGTTTTTTTGAAAATATTCAGAACATTATTTTACCGAGATCATTAAATTCCAACATTAGGTTTTCTATATAGTACGTATCAATTATTATTATCCGTGAGTCTAATTTTACTGTGGGTTACGAGTTCAACCCTACGAAGCAATACCGTAATTATTTTTTGCACCGCTATTGAATTCCGTCAAACAATATTGGTTTTTTTCAGCAAATATTCAATAATGGTTGATGTGGTATGTTTGTCAACGCAATTTGTGTATGTTTTATAAGCTAAAAGTTACGGACATTGTCTCCTTCAATACCGAATGTAGACTGCTCCATAGCGTTTGACTGAAACGCGACATGCGCAGTGAAGCAGTCTATACCGAACGATTCTGAAGGCTGCAATCTGATTGGCTAATCGTAAGTTCAATCTGACGTGACCTCCATTGCGGCGTTGTCAGATCCTTAGTAGTGTAGAGTATCGTAGCGTGATAAAGAGTCTGCTTTTAAACAGACACGTTCAAACATGGTCTGAATACTTTAACTTGTTATGATTGAGTTAAACAAAAAACAAAATCCTTTTTTTTAAGAAATATTACAGGAGTATTTAAAAAGGACGCAATCCATTAGTCACCTAACGTTCATGCATAGTTGCGACACATCCGTCATATTGAAACTAGTATTTCTGTTAATTATATCAAAATAATTCAATGGCCACAAAAACACAAACTTTTGACCTTTAGCTTTTTTACTTCAGGCGTTGGGGCTAAATTTGTTTAATTTAAACACGCCTAGTCAGGTAATAGAGGAACCACCAAGTTATAAATAGCTATCACCCGGTTCACCTCGGCGATATCAACAAATAACGGTCATGTTTTGAATGCGTCGAATTTTTGTTTAAAACAGCTAACCCTGTCGCGTAACCATATTTAGGAATAACCTTCTTCAAGTCTTTCAGTTGATATATGTACAGTGCAATTTCTTTTGGTGGCGTATGGCTCGTTTACGTTTTTTAATACAGAAATAATGTATTTGAACATTGTAAAAAAATACCAGTCATGGTGTACACCCTTAAACATATTATGATGCATAATAATTACCCCGCCAGTTAAGTATGTAAATGTATACATATGTAAACAATAAGCCATATAAATATCCGAGGTCGACTTTTTGAGCCTGACATCTACAAGAGAGAATACTGCAGATCCACTATTATTCGCGAGGGTTTTATTTTCGCTAATATTCGCGAATCTACTAACAATTATATGATCGCCTAAATCTCAAAGCAGACAGAACATATTAGAACTTCCAGTTAAACGAATAACACACGAGTATGATGGAAATAAAAAGAGCAATACATGTTTATCAATTAGCCTTAGGAATTCCTTTTAAAATAACCCATCAATAACTTTAAGATAACATAACTAATCAACTTTTAAGATAAACATATACATGAAAATCAGATGCACTATCTGTAAACGCCCTAAATCCTGTCTTTCCGAGCTCTCAACTTGTTGCTCTGCCTTCTGACAATCAATGAGTACATTCTTAGTGATATTCTACGTTTCATATTCATATATACATGATCATCTCTGTGTCATATCGCCTATAAAAGCGTTACATTCAATCCAGACAGAAGGAGCAATACATAGTAAAATAAGTCCATATGAAGTTTATGAAAGAAATTCTTTTCATCACACTAGTCCTGTCCTAAACAAAATCTTCCATCCATTATACACATCCCATTCATCCTTTGTTGTCAACATACCAATCTTTTTCAAAATGTTCGCTGACTTTCACTGAACAGTAGTCAGTGTGTCCTTGTATTGGACTACTAATTCTGTGTTCATAACAAAGGAATATTGAGAAAGATAAAATGTAATTTTATACACTTTATATAGATTTATTTTACTATGTATTTCTCTCCTTTTACCTAGATTAGTATATAAATGATTTATACTGCAAATTCTGTGAAAAAATACTTAGAACTGTGTTATTTCTATAAGATAGCCAATTTCCGTTATAATTCAATGTGATTTACAAAGACAATACATGAATGGGATGTGTATAATGGATGGACGATTTTGTTTAGGACAGGACTAGTGTGATGAAAAGAATTTCTTTCATAAACTTCATATGGACTTATTTTACTATGTATTGCTCCTTCTGTCTGGATTGAATGTAACGCTTTTATATTACAAATTCTGTGTAAAAAATACTTGGACATGTGTTAGTTATATAATTTTTCAAAGTCTCTGTATAATTTAACGTAATTTACAAAGACAATTCATGAACCTTAATGCTTCCTAATTCAAGATAATAGCTTAGCAGAGATTCTTTTACACTGTCTTGTTTTATTGTACGACCTAGGTTTGGTTTACCCTAGAACCGGTTTTTACCTTACAGATTTTTTCTGTTTATTTTATATATACATGATCATATTTCTATACTGATGTTTAAGCAAGTTTAGCAAGTTTTTTAGATGAAATAATACTGTATACAATATATACTGACATTTTGGGACTTTACGGGCTTGACCCCTACGTTTATTTATTCGTTACGTCATTAAGATGTTCGACTGTTATTGATGTGTGTTTAATAAAATATTGTGTCTATGGCAGTAGTTTCTTGATTTTACAACCAAAAATGTATTATTATTTCCAGAGTGCAACAAAAACTTGCTAAACTTTTTTCCCTCAGTATATTATAACTATATTGCCTACCAATGCTGTTTAGTTTGTTAGAGGATATAGCCAGATGGGTATTTATTAATTTACATTGTCCCGTTGCATAATAATGACAATGGAGCAAAGGGTGAGGTTTGATGCACTCTAGAATGATATATAGGGTCCTATAGAAACCACAGTGTCCGAACGCAATGGCATCGTAGGTCCGCACTGTACTGCAAACAAGGACTAGAAACTACAATGAAAGAGACAAAAAACAACAGAAAGGGTGGTGAAGACAGGGTTACCGACTTGAAACGGTCAGTAGATAAAAAAAGGCCTACTGGTTAGCTTGAATCGATTTTATATGCGCACAAACCTCGCTATTATCCTGTCTTTAGTGCCCAAATAGACAAGACAGTGTAAACAAAACTACATCCCATCAAAAGGAATTCTCTAACAATAAAGTCCACATCCAGAGAAACTAACTAAAGATACACATACAGAATAATAAACATCTCAGGATGTATCCAGAATCGTACTGAACAACCATAGTAGTTGCAGCTAAAGAGAAAACCAATCTAGGGTACGACCAGAAAACCCGAGGGACGAAAGCTCATGCACCCACCTCCCTTAGTTGGGGTTTTGTAGGTACAATCATAGAGTCCTAAGAGGTAGAACCCGATTTAAATTTTCCATTGGCCTTTTTGCTACCGACCATTCCAAGGCGGTAGTCCTATTGCCAACCATTCTATGTGTGTGATGTCACATATCTTGCCTCTCACTTATCCTTGTAAGTATTATGTGTTTCCATGTGTCATTTTGGTTGACTGTGGTCCTTGAATGCTACATTTCCTGTTCGATATCCTGTTACTCCAGTGGTTGTGAAGTTTCTGTAGTTCCGGTGCCGTAAAACCCAATGCGTATCTTTTCGAAAGTTGCTTTTTCGAGTGAAAAGCTACCATCAACAATAAATAGTAAACACGATAGATCACACTCAACTTCCACTTGACAATGAATCAGCAGAGATTTCATTGTATGTATTGAAAAAATACCTCTAGCATAGACGGTTGACACCTTTACTGTAACAATAACAATTTGTACAAAAACAAGTTGTTAATTTTAACGTTAATGTTGTAATGGAAAAGTTAATTGTTACTTTTAGTGGATGTTGTTACCTTAACGTTAAAGGAGCATGTTACTTCCAGTGGAATTGTTACCTTTTACGTTGTTATGCACATCAACCAATATAAACACACTAACTACGCCAAACAATCATGCCTACCAATGATCGTCCTCTGCACATCCAAGGTGTGTTTTCAGCCGGTCCTCTTCTTGCTCTTTGATCTTCCTACTTAACACTTCAACGTAAACTTCTATTTCATTTAGGCGGGTTTCGATCTGATGTAATATATAAAACGGTTAAAACAGAAAAAGGAAGAAAACGGACGTTTGGACCGAATACATGATTGGCTACTGTTTTTGTCTTTTTCCAATTCCTATGAACGTGTAACAGGAATTTTGTTATATATGCCATTAAGACAAATAGACCTACAGAAAAAAAAGCACCAAACGCAATGGCACCGTATATCCGCATGTACCATAAAATAAATCAAACGAGGACGTTAAAAAGTCAATAAATCAACTACTTTATCATTTCAAAGTGCCAATAAAACGGAATTTGTGTCATGCACAAATCGTTGATGACCTTGTGATGGATCTAGCAAGGCGTTTCCAGTAAACTGGCCAATATCCTAATTTTCGAAAATTTTCTACTTTTTACGTTTTCTGGCATCAACAGAGCTATAATCCTTTAGATTAGTTTCTGCTTTTACACATGTCATTTTGCTCAAATGTATCTACACACTGGTTATTTACACCCGCTTGTTTACTATATCAGTCATATGAGTGATTGATGGATTTTCATTGTAACATAGACCAACCGCATACAATGTTCATTTCTGCGATACTGTGTCGAATGATGAAAATTGCAACGGTCATACACTTTCAGTTACTGCATGCATTACCCAAACATCATGAACTAGACAATGAAAAGTACCAAAACTGCTGTCTAAATAAGGAATGTGAACTGTGACTAAGTAGCAGGTACTTCAAAACGGCATCCAAGCCGACAACAATAAAACAGAAATGCACGTGACTCATAACATTTAGTGTGCACTAAAATATTGCAATCTGAACTGCACGTGTGCAAGCCTTAAGACGTCGGTATGAGCTCCATACCTTCTGATAGAACCTGTCTAACGTATCGTCTTTAAGGAAATCCTGCAGTTGTTTGATGCTTTCTTTGATTCGACTTAATATTTCGTCATCCAATATCGTTACAACATCCGAATCAATCAATGCTGTTATTGCAGCAAACAGAGTTGTCATTAACGTAAAAGAACTATGGAATGCCGTCTGGCGCGTGCGCGTCTCTTTAAGCGTCCGTCTCATTTCCGGTACTATGTTTTCTGCATGGCGAACAATGACCTTTATATATTGCCTGAAAAATAAAGCTCATTATTAGTAAGAGTCGTCCTAAGTTGAAGAGGATGACCCGGCTATGCAATCTATTCGGAACCGCTTTTACTACAAGTAAGATGGGTAGATGTTTAGAGTATAAAGATACGGTACTGTAACATTTTTTATTTTTTTTCTAATTATATTTTTAAAAAAAGTGTTTCACAGGCCATTTTAATTGAAATAGTTGTAAATTTCAACAAATAAATGACCACAATACTTTACACAAAAACGATACGGTAGTAATTTAAAATCTATTTAATAGAAAAAAAATGAGCGAGAATCACGTTTGTATAAACTAGTGGTTAAATCGGTGCTGAAACATTTAGAACTAGGCCTATGCTTTTTGCAAATGAAAAAATAAAATAAAAAATAAACACCAAAACTTAATATTGGCTTTCTTGGAATGCCTGCTTTACACACCTCTAATAACTTGCTATATTATATATTCTGTGATGAATTATAGAAATTTCCCAGTTTGAGAAAATCTATAACATATCCCTTCCTCTACTGTGATATCTCGCCTAGTGTGCAAGATAGCACAGTAGCCAAATGTTATGAACTAAACGATAGACATCACGATATTACGTCACGAATTGACGTCATGATATTACTCCGCGCTGTCGCCAAAGGAGTGACAGAAGAAGGAATACTTGTGTCAAAAGACGATTGGAAAGAAATTCATCACAGAATATATATTACATAGTTTAATTAACATTTTTGTCGTGATACGGAAAATAATTCACTCGTGAGCAATAATCTTGCGATATAGAAACTCGTGAGAAAACGCACTCGTTTCTTTATCGTAAGAATCTTTCTCACTCGGGAATTATTTCCCATATCACTTCAACAATGTTAATTAAACTCTATTTAAACAACAAGACGGCCTTTTTGCCACAGACCGTTCAAAGGCGGTACACCTATTGTCAACCCTGTTATGTTTGTGGTGTCACATAGTTTGCTTTTTTATCACATAACATGCCTTCTGGGAGTGCAGTAAAGCCATGACTTATTTCTCGTAATACACTAGTGTATTACAGAAGCAAATGAGGACCGAATCACTGAGTTTGTATACAGTAAAACATTTAATCCCAATTGTTTACACGGTATATCATACCGGTACGTTCAGACGCCTTAATTATTTATAATTATTTGAAATCTTACTTCATAAAATGAATGATTTGGTTTAAGGTGTCGCATTATTTGTAGCGCGAACGCATATACAGCCGCGTATCATAGCGACGTCATGTAAACAACAACATGATTTGTCTTACAAATTGTCGCCGTATATAAGGAAAATTGACAACATTAAAGCGAAACTATCACGTCGTAGGTGTATTATGTGATAAACAGAATCTTACATTCGTGACTGTGTATTATTGACTTTAATAAACTCGTTGGATAAAAAGATAGGATACTCGACAAGAGCCTAGTATCCTATCATTTTATCAAACTCGTTTATTAAAATCAATAATACACAGTTACTCACGTAAGCTCCTCTATATATTGTTTCTCGTAATCGTTGTTTGTTTTGCATGCTGTTTTTGTGTTTGACTGTACATGTGTTCTGTAAATATTACATATTCGTGTTAGCCTTTTATACCTACTTTACTTGTAATGCCTGTTTTTAAATCTTTATTAACTTGAATATTAAATACTGTACACTAAGACAAATAATGATATTGCCGTACCTATAACATAATTCTGCTTTCTTGGTGTGATGCTGCTGTTTGAGAATAACGCCTATCCTAGAGCACATATAAAATGCTACCGCTGTACATTGCTTCGACGTCTGAGCGTCCTTCTCAAGGTTTGAAAATCCATCTATCTCGGGAAAAGGAGCTATAATACAACATGTACAAAAGAGAGAATCAGAGATTACCTTTCAGAATGATGCTTTTTCGGAACATCAGCATCAAACCTGAATTTTGTTCGAGTTGTATGTTTCTTGAAAAAGTATTCCCAGAACGTTTATGTTTTTTTAATCAGTATTAATAAACAGTATGTATATTTTACCAGGTGACGTTCCATTTTTGTACTGTAAAAGTTTACCTTTCTCCGAACATGCCGAAAGAATAGAAATATCTATCTTATATAGATGACACCCGGGACCTACAGTACTGGCAAATTTGCTGCAATTACAATTGTGCTAAAGTTCAAAATATGATACTTTACTGGTTCTACAGAACGGCTAGCCAAAAGTCATAGAGCCATAGGGCGAGTATAAACAAACGCTAGTATGAAATATTGTCTACCTTCCGAAGTGAACGTTTTTGTATATGTGCATTCATATCAAAATCCGACATTACACATGGATATAGGTTTTGTTTCAAAATGTATCCATTATTATTAATAAAAGATCACGCTATAATCGCGAGCTCTGTTGTAATCAAAAGAAACAAAGCTTTTAAAAAGCTTATTATTTTGGTCTTCCTAACCCCAATAATCAATAAGGTGAATTTGAAGTTAAATATAAATCTTTTTTTTTAAACTATCGATTTACAGTAAGGTAAATTTGAAAAATAATAAACAAATCAAAAACAAAAATGCATAATAATGTTTCTCTTAACGTAAAAGATCTTCAGCCATACGTAATGATAATTGGTTAAAATAGTGCTTACAATATATAATTTATGATTTCTGGAAAGCATTTCACTTTCCAGAAATCCTTCAGTTCGAAATGAAAACCTCGATTTAAACATCTTTCGGATTTAACATTCAGTAAAACAGCGTGTACGGTTTACTGTTTTCAAAATTGCTTCAGTGAAAATGCCTGTGTCACATTTCATATAACTGATATGGCGTGCTTGCAAGGGCGTTTATTTCGCACTACCAAAATGTTTTCTTTTGAAGTTATAAACATATTGTTGAAGGATTAACGGCGTGTTTTTTTGTTGTTCAAAATATATAAAAAAATATATTAATAAAACGAACATAATTTCATAATGGTGAGAGAATCTTCTCAATCATGGTTGAAGTTCCACTCAGTTCCACCGTGGAATTGTGTGAAACTTCATCATTTAGAAAGTTTTTTGATTTTTCTTTTTTAAAAAAATGCTTAGTGTAAACATATCATAAAGTGTGTCACACATACACATACTTACGCACAGATTTTATTTTCAAAGCACAATTCTCCATTGATTGTCTATTTACAAGGCAAAGTCTGCCCTTTAGAACAGATTTTGGATACGTCTGCACTTGTGCCATGGGATCAATGATGTCAGATAAATCTCTGTCCATCCACAAAATCAGCTGGTCCCTTGCAGGCACTTCCGTTTCCGTTGCTATCTTTTCTTGTATGTTTACGTATCTGTAAATTGAAACAGACTTGCAGCAAAGTCAGTGTATGGCATAAAACCGGCAGTTATTGGGAATATAGGAGACATATATATATACAAACAAAAAAAATAACGAAAATCTTAAATGTACCCAAATGAATATGTCTGAAATAACCGCAGGTAAAAAACTGCAGTTCACACTAAATAAGAGCAAAATATAAAATAAATGTAAATGCATTTATTACATAACATGCGGTGTGGGATTGTAATAACACCATTCAATATTTTCGATATTCCACTAGTTATATAACATTACGCTAATGACGTCATGGACGTCACGTTAATGTACGTTTTCTGACGTAATGTAACGTTATAAGTTATGCAATGAATAGAATCTAACATTCGTTCTCATTCATTATTGAATTTATTAAACTCGTTAGCAAAAATGATATAATGCTCGGCAAGAGCCTCGCATTATATCATTTGACCAACTCGTTTAATAAATTCAATAATGAATGAGTACTATTGCCGAGCATTATATCATTTTTGCTAACGAGTTTAATAAATTCAATAATGAATGAGTACTCATGTAAGATCGTCTATATAGTCTATGAGAAACCGATATCACGAGATTCGGGTTTCAGCAGAATATTATCTAGAGTTAAGTGAATTCCAACTGAATATTGTTTTAAAAAATCTGTTGCCATTACTACTTATTTAGTAATTTTACGTATGTAAGCACTAAACGCGTTTAAATGCATGATTTGTCTCAAATTAAAGTTACAGCTGCAAACTGAAGTTCATTGTAGTCGGTATATTGCAAAGGACATGTTGACAGACTGATGTGAGGTCTTAACTTCATACCGTTCAACTGAACATAATAAATACAAAGATAACAAATAAAATACAGTTATTCGAGAATTATTTTCTCAGCCTAATATCAAAAACAGAATATAAATTAAGTTAAATGACGTCGTTTCGACTTTTGTTTCAACAAAATAGTCCGTCAATACGAAGAAAATAATCCCCGTCACGGAGTATCAGAAATCATCAGAAATGCCGAATACTTCATTCTTGGCGTGGTCACGTTTACTTACATTATTTTATCTCGTTCCCATTTTAGTTTCAAGAGGTAATCTAAGGTATACATACGTGTCGGTTTTGTCTACATATAAGCTGATAGTTTGGGCCGTACAGCAGAGGAAAACATTTAGCACAATCATGTTGTCAATGTGATCGACTGCGTGGAAATATCTGTCGAACGACCACATCTTTGTTGGATCCGTCTCCATTAAACCAGCAAGCATTTCGATCAGTATTTTCTGCAGCTGTCTGTAAAAGGGAGAAAACATGATCAGCACACATTTCAGATTGGTCAAAGGCCAGTATTGTGGGTTGTGGCAATGGTTTGTGGATAACTCCTACTGTGCATTTCAGGGTGCCTAGACTTCGAATATGAATCGAGATTTTTTTTATTACTTTCTATATGTTTTCATTTACGTATCTTTTACTTGCTAGATATATTGGTTTTCATTCCAAAATAAAAGTAAAGTATGATCGATTGCTGGAGGTGCTGAACTTTGAACGACACCACCCTGCCTACGTTTTACTTTGTACATCCGAATCTTAGAAACAGACATGCGCAGACGACAATTTCTAAAAATAACAACGCCATGTTGTTTTATTTTTACAATGTAAACAAGGATGGTGAAAAATGACGTTTAGGCTTTGTGAAGCATAACGGATGGCTAAGGCAAGATTTATTAACAGATCCAGGAGCGTCACTTTTCAGTCTATCTAACCATATCAGGTATGAAAACATATAGCAAGTAATAAAACAATATTCTCGATTCAAATTCGACGTATATGCACCCTGAAATGCACAATAGTGAATGTTTACACTATGTATGAAAGCAATATGCTAGTATTTGATACTTTCGAAAATACGAGAAAAAAACTTGAACCAAACAAAATCGACAAATGTATGTTATGCATGAAGTCAAAGTGAAGGTCAATGATATGGTTGGGCATAGACAGAGATGGTAAGAGGTTACAGTAGTGAATTGTTAAACTCAGTAGTAAAGCAATACATATGGCTTACTCCAGATTTAACGTACATACCAACATTATAAGAAATACGTTTGGAAATATAAACCGTCTACAAAACGTTGACCAAGTGTTGATCGCTGTTGGCGTCGGAAAATGAACCATGGCTCGCGGCCACTTAAGTTGGCAAGTCAATCAAATAAGTTTGTTTGTATGCCTTTTACGTCATTTACTCTCCATGTAAGGTTATATACGACGTTTTTTTTGTGGTGGAGGCAGACCACCCATTTTCCTGGGTAGAACCAGTACTGTACACCTCCCGCCATCAAATAAGAAAAGCGTATCAAAAGATGATCATTATTTAGCGTAACGACACGTTTTTCTACTGTACTGTAAAGGGCTTGGTGAATCAGAATTTTGGCAAGTCGTCGCGTGCGAAAATGGGTCAAAAGAGCTTTTAGCAAAATCAAATTCGATGATAAAGTAAATACAAACATATGTAAAAGGTGAACAATCGCATATGATCAATATTGTTACGCGTTTTATGATTCGTCAAGTTTTGCAGACACAGTTCTTACATTAAGAATAATTTAACCAAACACAATGCAGTGCACTTACACCTATTTATGTGAAATAAACAACACATTATGATGGTTTTATTTATATTTGTACATGCATACATCCACAATTCTTCCAGTTTGCCCCAGCCCTTTTGAAATAAGACAGCACATAAAAATAAAGAGAGAAAACAATACCCGAAGAGTTCGAGAAGTGAAAATATCCCTTGTCAATGTGACACCCTTCTCTAAATAATAAAAATGCTGATGTTTGCACAAGTACATACTCGGAAAGGCGACACGTGTCCGGGAGGGTGGAGCTCCATACGATGGGACCATTGTGTAGGCGCTGGATACCCGATATAATCCCACTCGGTTTGTTTGATGTTATCATATGCCTGAAAATCAGTTGGAATGTAAGCAATTAAACATAACATATTATCTTTGTAACTCAAATAGTGTATGCTAAGTAAAGTTTATAAATATATGCTAAAGGAAAAAAGATTTTTTCCGTTATATAAGTTATATGCTGCACTTAATTCGACGTAATATTCCAAAGAAATCCCAAGATGTTTTGTAAACAAAACGTTGGAGCTAGTTAGAAAAAGGACAAAACTGCTGTTGTAGACTTTTTAATCACAGTTCACTTTGTACCACACAATTCATAAATGTTGAAGTTCCGCTTTGAAAATTTGATCCAATTCAGTACTGAAAGATTTGAAATTGTTACATCCCAAGTTTTCTCACCTGCTCCAACCGAACTCGCATTCCATCAATAATGAAACATTAAAAGGATACCATTTGGTGTGCTATGTGTTGTTTTAGTCTTTTTTCGCAAAGGAAATGTCTAAGGTAGCCGTGGAGCATTCGATTACCAGCAACATATGCATAGCAATATATAGCGGAAATTCCTGAGTTGCGTTTCTTTTTTCCTTTAGTATATATACACGTATCTATCTACTGCAGGATATGGCATTAAATAAAGCAATAGGGTTGAATTAAAGCAATATATGTATACATAACACTCACATATTAGCAATGAAAACAGACACAATCACCGCAACAGTAACTGACAACTGAAGTGTTGGTTAACGGTTCATGGCCAACACTTTGATGTCCTCTTATCCCTGAGATTCATTAATAAGCAATACGAATATAAGCAATTAAACATCTTCTTGTCTTCTTTATTGTCATTACATTGAGTGTTTGCAATGTAACTTTAATAAACATATATCTTTTCCTTAAACATGTTAAAGAAAAAACTATTGCACACATAGCATATATATTGAAATGTAAGCAGCGTAGTATGTATAAATTGGCAATGAAACAGGAAAATCTCTTCAACAATAACTGACAATTGAATTGTTAACCCTTAACCCGCTACATATATATAATGGACTGTTCTTTCTTTGAATTAAGACAATTCCGTTTATGTGACAAAGGGGTGTTTTGGGGGGGGAAATGACTGATCAGCAGCCGGACGTTGTAAACTCTGATCAGTCTGCGAGTTACCCGCTACTCGCAGGCTGATAAGGGTTAAGAGCCGCCCCAGCAAAGAAAAAGAATCATTACTAGGAATCCGGACACGTGTTAATATCTTACTACCGAACAGATTATTGTGGTTCTTTAACGTGCTCGGAGGATAAGGCTAAAGAATTATTTGCCTTCCACATGGACCCACCGACGAAACATAAAGACTCCGGCGAGGCTCAACATTCGTACTTACATAGTGGCAGTGTTACTGCGACCACCGTGCGGTTGGAAGGGCAACTGACCCGTGCACACGTGGTAAACAGTAACTCCTAGACTCCAGATATCCACAGAAGCATCAAAGTGTTGGTTCCCAGGCTGAGGTTGGCGCAATACGGCACGCTCGTACATCTTCGGGTACTAAAGTTATAGACAATGACGACATTAAGAACACCATGCTTCTTCGCTGTGCAACTTTAAGCAGTAGTTGATAAGGCTTGTCAGAGAAAAGTTTTGGTTTTGGCAAAATATGTAGAAACAAGCAAGGTCATACTTCCATGTTCTGGCAAGTTAAAGTTCCTCTGTATGCATATAGGTGTACCGGAAGTAAAACAAATCCCATTAAGTCCTGTACAATATTTTCCAAGCTTTCTAGTTAGCCATTTTTCAAAATGAAGTTCAAACTAAGATTCACTTACATATGCTTAGTCATGTGACCTTCCTCTCTAGAAAACTGATGAGAATAGTAGGGGTCATGTGGCCTGAACAAACTGCATTCATTTGGCACCTCTTAAATGTGTTCTACTTTCACTATCAAAACTTTCAAGTTGATAAATAAAATCATCATTCAACCATGCAAATGGTTCTTAGCAATCACAAACAAGTCAATAAAGTCATTTCAGCCAGAAAAACAGGCCTTAAATACTCAAAAATGCCTTTTATCACAAAAAGTTAGGGTTTATATATTTGGGAACTCCTTTCGACTACACCAGGCATGAATACCACAGTGATTTACTTCCTGTATGCCTATAAAGGCGTGTATACCCATCCCCCACCCCCAAATGACGATTTATTTTAATAAATGTTCATGCTTAATTAATGTCTATGCTTGCTAAATTAGTTCACAGGCCCAAACTCGTGTTTCACTTTTCTCTAAAATTTGAACAAAGTACACAGGTATGAGTATACAGGGATATACATATAGGTTTTTACAGTTAAAGGGACCGGAGGTGATCGAAGTCCGAATCCGAATAAAATCACCATAATGTGTTTCATTTTCAAAATGCATATGCACTATGCTTGACCCCAAGATTCGGACGAGTTAGCTGTTGTTAATGAGGAAAACTAGACGAGTTGGCTAGTTTTATTCATACGATGTAAAGCAGAGGTTCTTGAAAGTACATATACAAGTGGTAGCAATACTAGCGCCATTGAAATTAAATATGTATGATTTAGAAAAAAATACCGAGTTGTCGGGTTTTTCAGACCAAACATTTTCATAAGAAATAATTAAAAAGAAGGTAACATGCAGCCTAATTTAATGCAAATGCAAATGTTATATGAAACGTAAGCACATTATGTGGGTTTTTCATTTGTATTTGTAGTGACACCAATCACTCGTTCAGATCGCCTCCATTCCTTTTTTTTTAAAATAATCACTTCCAATCGTACCAGATACTCCTCTGTGCCATAGATGGACATGAATGTCTCCTCATCTTGTAGTTCCCTGGCTGCACCAAAGTCTGTCAGCTTGTATACCGACCTGCAATAAGTAAGGTATATAAAACGAGATGTAAAGGTTGAACAGGAAATGTAGCATTCACAGAGCACAATCAAACAAAAACCACGCATTCAAAACAAACAACAATAGCAAGAGTGATCAGAAGAAAAGTATGTCACATCACAAACATAGAAGGTTTGACAAATGGAGAACTACCTTGGAACGGTCAGTGGCAACCGGCCACTAAAAGGAATGGCAACCGGCCGCTAGAGGGAGTGGCAACCGGCCGCTAGAGGCAGTAGCAAACGGCCGCTAGAGGCAGTGGCAACCTGCCGCTAGAGGGCTTAGTGTTCCGTGTAATAGTACCAAAGTAGTGGAATCATTCTTACAGTCTCACTTGAATAGTATTATAACAGTGTCAAATTTTTAATGATTAAAAGTGGCAACCGGCCGCTAGAGGTTTTAATGTTTCGTGTTATAGTACCAAAGTAGTCGAATCATTCTAACAGTCTCACTTGAATAGTATTATAACAGTGTCAAATTATTAATGATTAAAAAGGGACACTGTCCGTAAGTCGAGCATATTTTGAGCATAAGCAAACAACTGTCTCATTTTTATTCCGTGAAATGTATACATGAAAACATGAGCATTGACCCAAATATGTCTGTAGTAATAAATTCGTGGATTTGAAGGGAAAAAAACACCGTTTCATTTATTGTTTGTAAACATTAGCGGTACCGCACTAATTACATTTCTGCAGCTCACGTGACATCTATTAGAGCGCCATGTTCTTATCATAGTTTATATTGCGTCACATAGCTTGCCCGCTTAGCTAAATTGGGAAAGTGGTCATTTTTTACGATATCGTCTTTACTAGCGAGTGCATTTGGAGTTCAATCCCACGAAGCGGTAATTTTCTTTTGCACCGCTAGGGAATTCCGTCAAACCATCTTGTTTATATTGAAAATATTAAATAATGGTAGTTGTAAAATATTTGTCAAACGTAGTTATTTTGTGTTTTATAAACTAAAAGTTACGGCTAACGCAGCTTAATGCAGATAAATGTAAGTCTGTTTGTTCGTTTGTATGGTGTTTTACGTCATTTTTAACACGAGTAAGGTTATATATGACGGTCGAGTTTTTGTGGTGGAGGCAGACCACACATTTTTCCTGGGTAGAACCAGTACTGTACACCTCCCGCAATCCGTAAGAATCGACACTTCATCACTTACAAGATAAATGTATTTCTATTTCTTAAATCGCGTACATTGCAGTTAATTTGCTGTTTTGGGTCTACTCGTTTATGCATTGAGACAAATACTTAATTAATTTGATTTGTAATTAAAAAAAATCATCTGTATAAAATGCGACATATAAAAATGTCTTGACCAAAAATTTAAACATATTTCAATACGTGATAACAAAGAAACCGCTCGAAAGATATATAACGTGTATATGCATGGAAGTTGGAACTTTTGCTTCCGTCGTGTACGTGGTAATCAAATGCCTTTTAAATATATTTATTTCTGGTGGTGAAGATATGTATAAATAACATATTAATATATTCAATATTGATCTTATATATTTATACCTTACTTCATATTCTTCATTTCAGTATGAACCAAACGAAAAAAGTATATGGTTGTTGATGATGTTGTTGTTGTATATGGCTATGTTTGGCTAGTTAAGGTAAGTATGGACAGCAACCAACTAACCTTCCATCCTCGGCAATGAACCGCATGATGTTACCCGGCTTGATATCTCGATGGATGTAGCCACCTGACCTCAAATACTGCATTCCATTGGCTGAAATGATAACCAGCTTCAAAACATATGTCAACATTCGATTTACCTAAATAAATACATATATCATAACACATATCAGAATTACTGAGTATCAGTAAATATGCTGGTATGCCACAAATGACAAAATATTTAGATTCGTCCAAGTAGCGCCTAAATCGTTTGTCTTTGACGGGTTTGTGTCTTGTCATCTGCGGATGTTAATGCATTCCATGCTGACACCTTAAAGTGATGTGGCGACCCTTTAACCTGAATAAGGACAATAAGGGAAAAAACATGAAAACAAAGCACAGCCTTTAATTGTCTGTATTCTTGTTTATCACGTCAATATAACAAAAGGTAGAACAGAAACCTTCGTAGTGTATTGATTTTTTCATATTTGATTCAATCTATGCAAGAAGTTAGTCAAAACAATACTGCATTACAAAATTGACGTGCTAATTTTAATGCTTGAAAATACAAGATGTCTATGTGTCCCTATATTTACAGTATTTTGTCTACATAACTTGCATATTTTGCAAATCATTAGTACTATTTGCATATTATTATTTCTTGATTATTTTGCATCAATAATAAATAATGGTTTACTCTTATTCTAATGTTAGTAGAACTCATCTGTCATTATAATATTGCTATCGTGAGTACTCATTCATTATATCATTTTTGCTAAAGAGTTTAATAAATTCAATAATGAATGAGAACGAATGTTAGATTCTATTTATCACATAACTCACGTATTGACTTTTATAGCATTTTGCCTGTCGCTTTAACACCGAAACCGACATAAACCGTGGGAATTGGATCATAGCCATTATCGAGTTTTTTTGACAGCGCATACTAGACTTATTTGCATACTTATATAACTAGTGGTATATCGAAAATATAAAATGGTGTTATTCCACTTCCACACCGTAAGTTATGTGATAAATGTTGATATTACTCTGAATGTAAAATATTGGCATTAAAATATACTTAAATCAATAATGTATTTTAACTCGTGGTAGAATAATGAAAATTGCAAAAATCCAAATTGTGAAATATGGAAGTAATATTTTTTTATTTAATTATATGCAAGCAGATTCAGTCAAACTGATAACAGATTAATTAATCGAGGAGTTAATTTTAATGTTTGTTAACTACTTTAAGATTGCCGTGTGTCAACTTAAAACACCAGCAACATTTCCATTCGGACTGGAATGAATTGAATTGAATGTTGTTTAACGGCTCGTCAACACAGTAAAGGTTATTTAGAGCCGCCCCAGAGAGAGGGGAAGGATACATAGGAATCCGGGAACCTGCCCTACTCTTATTATCGAATAGATTCCTATGGTTCTTTAACGTGCTCGGATGATAGACCGATACACGGGACCGCCCGGTTTACGTCCCCATCCGACGGACGAGGCTAAGGAAAAGTGTCTTGCCCAAGAACACACCGACGGAAGTCAGTGGCACCACGGAGGATTGAACCCGGGGCCTCCGGTTACAAATCCGCCGCGCTACCGACTGCGCCACGCCAGCCCTTCATTTGGACTTGAGACTTCATTAAGAGCATACATTGACGGGCACGCATCTGCATTACAACTAGTGTACGGTTTGAAATACGAATGTTTAAATTGAAAACAGATGAATGTACGGTGTCCGTAAATGGATACAACAGTATAAATACAGTTTGTTAAATGCTAGTTTATATATATGTGCACATGCATGCCCTAATTTCATAATTCAATTTCCTAACAGAAATCAAATTATTTACAATAATAATTAAACCATTGTTTTTCTAACCTCATTGTAAACAACATATGTACAGGAAATGAAAGCTGAATGAATGAATGGTGTTTTACGGCACGTCGACACATAAATAGGTCATATTGTGCGCAAAAAAAATGATGAAAAATGAAGAAAGTGAAAGCTGAACAGCTAGTTTTATTATTGTAATAAATATAACCGATATTGGAAAGTCATATGCTGAACAGTGTATGTATACATGCGCAAATGAAAGTCAGTGAACATTTACTAAAATGGCGGACATAGTTTGTACAACTGTCTGAAGATGATTTGAAAAGTTTACTCATGAGTTCACGGCTGAAGATTCCGAAAGAACACAAAGAACCATCGCAGAAAAAATTATTTTCTATGTGCTGAGAATAGCGGTTTTAAATATATATATATACCAAAAAAAGAAAAGTATAGCAGTTTAACTGTACATGTGCATATATATATATACTAAGTACTCTTAAAACGCAACTTTTTTGATTTTCGATATTTTTAATTCCGCTGTTTTTTTTGTTCAAATCAATATTGTCTTTTATGTTAGTACACAAGTCTCTTTGTCCCAAAGGGTAACATATGACGATGAACAGTTGCATTAGGTTTGCTCTACTTCTGAAGTTAAAACACATTTAACTTTTAATTAACATCTTTAACATTTCTAGAAATTCAAAAACTATCACGTGTTGCGTTTTTAAATGTACTGAGTGTAAAAGGGCATTCAAAAGCAAACTGCGGCTGTTCAAGATATGGGTAAATTAGTAACTGAAGTTTCATACAACACATATAGCTCATCTTAATCAGTCATAGACCCCCTTTAGAATATCCCAGTAGAGTTTTGTCCCCGTACTTAAAAAAACACCAAATTGCTATTGAAAAAGTTCAACGCAGCGCAGGTCGTTCTTTAAACAACCCAGAATATAACGAAATGCTAAGATCACTATGTATGCATACACTCCAATATCGGGGGTTACGTGCAGACATGCTGCAAGTCTTTAAGAGATCCTAAGAGGATTCGATATCTCATCAATCCAACACATTCTCGCTTCAGCCACGTATACCAAAACAAGAGGGAATACCCTAAAACTGTTTAAAACACGAGCCAAAACTGAACACAGAAAAAAATCCTTCAGTAGTAGGGTGGTGGAAGATTATAATTCCAGACCTGACAGTGTTGTCCAAGCACAGAGTGTGAACGCCTTTAAGAGCAGACTACACAAACACTGGCATAACAATCAAACACAATTTGATTTTGATGCTAGTTGTTTCCCAAGCCTGCTCAGTAGACACTCTCGACCACTAAACCAACAAAAAGAAGAGCCACCAGAAGCCACAGGCTTACCATTGGCATCGGACCAGTAAGTTACAAGTAGGTTATAGTATGGCGATAGCATCACGTAAAAGTAGATATAGAAATCGAACAGGAAAAGTAACATTCAAGGACGACAGTCGACCACAAACATGCACAGAAACAAACAACAACTTTAAAGATGAATAAAGGGCAAGATAAGACATCACAAACATAAAAGGGCTGACAATAGGGCTACCGCCTTGGAACGGTCAGTGGCAAAAAAGGTCGCTGTGGGTTTAAACCAGGTTCTAGGGTCCACCAAACCTCACTCTTATCCAATAGTCATCCCAATAAACGGGACAGTGTCAATAAAGATATTCCCGCCAGGTTATAATCTTTAACAAACAAGGCAGCATTAATAGGTAATATAATTAAACCAAATAAATGACCATGTATATATAATATAAAAAAAAGACTAGAAAGCCACAAAGTAAGTACTCAGTGACTTGGCAGAAGCCAAGGCAACAAGAAAACGAACCGTTATGGGTACGACAAGAAAATATTAAAGACAAGCATCAAACGCTACCGTCCTATTAGGATGTAGGTATATTTATCATATGGAATATCATGCATTTCCAAACACCTGTATAGATCTTACCAATGTGTATCAGAAACAGCATGAATTCTATCTCTGGAAATCCAAATGCATACTGCGGCTGCTCTAACATTGTGAATAAGCTGCCGCCAGAACAATATTCCATCACAAGGACTTCATTTCCGGACACCTTCTGTAATCAAATGTTTCAAATAATTAAACAGAATAGCAAATGTTTTAAAAACATAATAATCTGTTCAGAACGCTTGTATACATATGTTTACAACAAATGGTTTATAGTTTATAGTCATTTACATATGTAAAACTTAAAAGAAATTACGTATACGTCACACAACGAATTCAGCTGTTTTTGTTTAACATTATCTAAGGTCATTTTTGAGCTGTCCCTGAGAGAGGGGAAGCATATGGGAACCGCGTCCTACTAATTGTATCGGATAGATTCCAACGGTCCTTCAACGTACTCGAAATATTGACTCCTATACCTGGGGTCGCCCGGTTTACGTCACCCTCTCTGACGGACGATACTTACGGATTTGTCTTGCCTTCAGAGTCACTGGGTCAATGCCCCTAGCCAATGCCCCTACAACGCCCTTCTTCCTCCGTCGAAAAAAGGAGACGAAATAGACTTAAGAGTAGCGGGACAATTTATGATCATAGGTTTGATTAAGGATAGTTTTATATTCAATTTAAAAGTGATAAAATATAATGAAATGTTACATATTGCATACATAGAACACATAATTGACATTACAAGACAATCTTCAAGTTTTATCAAAAATTTAAATCATTAAATACAGTATCACGTTGACTGTTTGTAAAATATTGGCATTAAAATATACTTAAATCAATAATGTATTTTAACTCATGGTAGAATAATGAAAAATTGCAAAAATCCAAATTATAAAATATAAAAGTAATATTTTTTTATTTAATTATATACAAGCAGATTCAGTCAAACTGATAACGGATTAATTAATTGAGGAGTTAATTTTAATGTTTGTTAACTACTTTAAGATTGCCGTGTGTCCACTTCAAACACCAGAAACATTTACATTCGGACTGGAGACTTCATTAAGAGCATACATTGACGGACACGCACCTGCATTACAAATAGTGTACAGTTTGAAATAAGAATGTTTAAATTGAAAACTGATGAATTTACGATGTATTTCGTAAATGGATACAATAGTATACATACAGTTTGTAAAATGCTAGTTTATATATATGTGCACAAGCATGCCCTAATTTCATAATTCAATTTCCTTAACAATATTAATTAAACCATTGTTTTTTTAACCTCATTTTAAACAACGTATGTACAGGAAGTGAAAGCTGAACAGCCAGTTTTATTATTGTTATAAATATAACCGATATTGGAAAGTCATATGCTGAACAGTGTATGTATACATGCGCAAATGAAAGTCAGTGAACATTTACTAAAATGGCGGGCATAGTTTGCACAACTTTCTGAATAAATAAGTATAAAAGTCGAACAGGAAATGCAGCTTTCACAGAGCACAGTAAACCCCAAAACACGCAAAACGACAAACATGAATGGCAATGTGAAGGCATATGACGTCACAAACACAAAAATGGTTGACAATAGGGCTACCGCCTCGGAACAAATCCCCGCCATGAACTATTCTGTAACCAATAAGGCAGCATTAATAGGCAATATAAGTAAAACACAAAGATGCTCGTGTATATATCAATACAAAAAGCAATAGCCTCGAAAGCCACACAGATGGTACTCAATAACTTGGCAGAAGCCAGAGCAACAAGATAATAACGCATTGAGGGCACGACAAGACAAGATTGCAGACAAAAATCAAACGTCACCGTCCTTTTGGGCTTTAGGTAGACGTCATCATCACAGGGTCCACTTCGCACAATTAAAGAGGAAAGCATAGTTGCGAACTGTAAATGGGTTCACCACCAAGCATGCAGTGCGTTGCAAAATGATAGGGTCATAACCTCTTTTGATAAACCTTTTAACACGTTTAACAAAGATAGTATGAAAGTGATCATGACCAAGGATCTTACGAAGTTTGTAAATCACGTCACCATAGAAGTCAGGTTGTGATAGTCCTTGTCGCAGAAGAGTTTTTAAATCACTTTTATATTTGGAAAGAAGATCAGGGTTACGATAATAAAACTTTGCAAAGGTTTACCAAGTTTATGGTAACGATAGCCCTGATGGAGTAGCTTTTTAGTTATTAAAAAAGGATTACGAGTATTAAAGTCCTCAACTCGGGTACAAGCTCTAGAAAAACGAATAAGTTGAGACACATAGACCCCATAAGAAGTTGCTCGGAGATCATCCCCATCTAAATGGGGATAATTTAGATGGGGATAATTAACAATATCAAAATTAAAATCATCTCTCTTGTCATAGAATTTGCTAATTATTTCACCATTTTCAATAGAGAGATGTAAATCGAGAAAAGAAGCGTTAGTATCAGAAATACTAGCTTTGTTAAGTTGAAGTTCTTTAGGATATATATTATTAACCATAGTAGAAGAGAAAGGGTTGTCAATGTTTAATATGTCATCCAGATACTGAGAGGTGTCATTAAAGGCTTCAATAACATCTGCCTGAGTATCTGGTGAAATACTCAACATGAAATCTCTTTCACAGCAATATAAAAACAAATCTGCGACAAGAGGTGCACAATTCGTACCCATAGGAATACCAACAATTTGTCAATAGACGGTAGTTCCATACCTGACGAACATAGTATCTAATAGAAAAATAAGTGATTCACAAACTTCATGGCAAGTCCACATAGTGTAATTGTCCAAACTGCTGTTAGTATAAAAACGCTTTAATATTGTTACAGGCCAAAAATGTAGTATTTTCCCTAACAAATGTTTTTGAATGAGAGCAATAAAGATGTATATAATGTAGAAAAACATAACATTACTTATAGATGAAGCTTGACGTTTATTGCAGATTTTATCAAGAACGTCGCCTGAAGTTTTAATAGACCAAAATAAATTAATCCCAGAGTTTTCATAAGCTTTAGCACAATAAACCTACTTGTATATAATTAAATAAAAGTTTGAGTTTTCCTTGTTTTCCTTCGTTAATATACATAGGTTGAAATATATTATTTATGCAATATAATCAACAGTTAATAATATGCAAAAAGATTAAAGAGTGTCGTGTGTCCCTTTAAAACTAAATACACATCCTAATTAGATAGTATTACACAACACAATATAATTCTTTTCTTAACACACAGGTTGCAAATATCAATAAAATATATATAACAATTTCAGCAAAGAGGATACGATCTTATTTTTATGCTCGAGTACATTTTAAAGTGCATTTTGAGATTAATGACCAAGATATAAATAGCACTTTATATTTGCTTAAAAATGATTTGTGCGCTGCAATAGTTCATATAAATTACCATAAATCAATTGCAAGCTTGAACTGAAAACTACGCAGTTGTCACATACTATTGATCAATGAACAAGACAGAGGTATAGGAGTATGGCCTTTAACGTCGTCTTTAAAGGTGAATGGCCACCCTTTTTGTAGTATTATCAATAAAAAAAATTAACTCAAAGATCATATGAACATTTCTTGATAGTCCCGGAGAGAAACATATATTTAAAACCGCTACTAAGTTGTATGTTAAAATAAGTATTATTTGCATGACGTAGATACTACTTTTACCACTGCATGACTGCACGGGGAAATGAGGTAGATCTGAATTGTATAGCTGCACAACTATTGCCAGATAATTGAAAAATACATTTACCTGTGGATTAATTTACCTGTTCAAAGTTTTCTACGTCATCAAATAAAATCTTATTCTCGCTTTTCAGATATTGCAATGCGTGAATTGTAAATATCTATTATTGCGTATTGATTTCGATTTAAATTAACATAAACATGTTCATGAAACAAAACATGACAGGAGAACTTTAACAATCTTTCAGTCATATCACGACAGTGTCTAGTTGTATCAGTGAGCTCGTTACCCAATTCCACATTGGAATACCACGCCGTAGACACATGACACGATACCCCACCCAGTCACATTATACCAACACCGGACCGACCAGTCCTAGAACTACCCTTTAAATGCTAAGCGTCAAGCGTTGGAGCTACAAGAACATATGTTCAATGAATGCAATGTTCACCATGTAGGACTATACGGTTATCTATCACAAATAACGCCATCCGTATAAACGTGTCTGAGGAATCAGTATTCGAATAAAAAATATGAAATATAAAATGGACAAATAATGCCAACCAAGAGCAAATATTTCCAGTAGGGAACGACGTGTCGCAATTAAATGCCCTTTAACGCCATTTCCTCCAATTCTATACATTGCATACATATACTTGCCTCTTTTTCCAGCGCTAGAAGTCTAACAATATTGGCATGATTTAGTGCTCTGATAGTCTCGATCTCACGCTGACGGGTGGCGGACGGATGTCGCAGTTCTGTGAATACCTTGACGGCAACCACGTCCCCCACATACTATGCAATGAAATGTATATTATATTTGATTTAAACATATTTTATTGCCATATATGTACAAGTACAATGCCATCGGGTCGGGCCACAAGTGCTACCTACATTAGTTACGGCCCTTCCCTACAATGGAGTTTTAACAAATATAATGAATGGCAATTTCTATTAACACGTATCAATAAGCTGGATTAACTACAACATGATATGTAGTAGAAAATGTTAAGATAATAAGAAAATAGAAATAAAAAAATAAGGTAAAAATAGAAGTGGAAAAAAGAACAATGCAACACATGTGACATTGCTCTGGTTGATCAGACAGATACATTTTAAGTAAATCGATGACTATCTCTAATAAAGTTGAACAGAATTAAAAATCAAACCATTTTCTTGTGTTGTAAGATCTATTATATTATATTATATTATATCACATACTGAAAGGAAAAAGAAACGCATATTGGGTATTTCCGCTATATATTGTATGTTTTAATATGCTACTGCTAATCGAATGGTACAGGGCGACATTAGGCCTGTCCTTTCGGAAAGAAGGTTTAAACAGCACCGAACACACCCATGGTTACCCCTTTAAAGTTTCATTATCGACAGAATGCGCATTTGGCTCAAGCAGGCGAGCAAACTTACGCTTTAAACTGTGCAATCTCTTAACATTAAACACAATACTGAAATGGCTTGACTTTTTCAAAATGGCTTGACTTTTTCATGCGAAACTTCAACATTTATGAATTTCATGAAAAGAAGTATAGTTTGATTAAAATGTATTCTACATGACAGAGTTGTCCTTTCTGTAATTAGTTGTAGCCCCTTTTTGTACAAAACACGTTGAGATATATATTATTACGTGGAATTAGGTGTTTATAATAGTGTGGTATAGACAATTTTTGATTATGCGTTTCTTTTTCCTTTATTTATTAAACGTATATCTGTAGTCATGTTAAAGGGAAAGTAGCGACTCATCCAAACAGCTCTTTTATTTAGAGTTCCGAAAAACTTATTGTGCGCTTAAAAAGATGGACAACTCTTAGAATTATACATTAACAAGTTACATACAGTTACCCTATCATATCATTAACATAATATACAATTTTCAGAGTGTTTTTTTTACCCTGTGTCGTCCAAAATATACAACTGCTGTTGCCCCTTTTCCCAGTGTGTCTGCAGTATTCCAGATGTAGTTGTCCGTCTGCTGGAGGGAGCCGGATTTAAAGTTTGCGGTGGAACTTCCGGGAAACTGAGTAGCAGCAGGTTGCATCTGCAATGAACATGGAAAACACACACTGATATTACTGTTTATTCTATCCCACAACCTAATTATGGAAACTAAGTCAAAAAGCACTATTTTACAAATCACCCATAGCATGCATACACTTGCAACGAGCTTGAACAGGCATTGAACAGCTATCTTTTTTATTTTTCGTCTGTGGATCAAATACACTTCCCAGGGTTTATGTATGTAAATAGGTCACTATAACACAATATATTTCCTACAAAGTTTACTTTTACTTTAATATAACTTCTAAGAATATTATTCCGATACATATGGAAATAACAAATAAAACATATAAATAAGGAAACGAAACTGAAACCGTTGAAATAAACCTAAAAACTTGTAAGTTTCAACTTGTTTTAACCTATTTAAGTAATGCACACACAATACTAAATAATGCATCCTAATCCGTTATCTACACAAATGCCACACAAAATAGTATCACTGGTAAAACAAATCTCTCTGAAATATGCATGTTAATGAACAAAATAATCCTACAATAATATATTATGGTATCCAGTCAAAACCAAACCGAGATTCAAAAACGAAAGTAGAAAACCCCATGGAAACATAGACAATGGCCTTGTATCGGCAATCGTGATTACTCGACCAATCTCGTTATTCTTCGTGACCAAGCCTCGATGGCTCGATATGTTCAAAATATTGACATCTTGCGTTAGCCGGAAGGCAACGGGACAGAAAATAGTGCACTGTTGCTATATAAACAATATGCCGATATAGCAAAATTTGCTGAAGTATTATTTGTGTTGCATGTTTGTTATTTACAATACAGATGAAGGTTTAATACTGTTTTCATGTACACAGATGTAAATAAACTACAGAGAGAGTAATCAGCTAAATGACATTGCAAAATTTTGACGATAACTTTGATTTTGAATGCAAATTTCTTTTGGGTGGAATCTAAGGCGTGCAAATACAATTACACTTTACTGGACCAAAATTCTTACGCAAAACACTATATAGAATGCAGTATGGAAACTATTCATGTTGCGTTGTAACTTTGGTTCAGTGTTTATAATATGGATATAGTGTAAGATCACAACGTAATTCATACATGTGTTATATGTACACTTGGGATAGATATAAATTTAGATATAAAAATCGAACAGGAAAATCAGCATTCAAGGACGACAGTCAACCACAAACACACACAGAAACAAAGAACAAATTTAAAGATGAATAAAATGCCAATTAAGAGATCACAAACACAAAAGGGTTGACAATAGGGCTACCGCCTTGTTTGCAATAGTCAAGCTCAAAATGCCCGCCAGCACAATAGAAAATGGTGAAAAAATGCCTTGATCATACTAAATGGCAAAAAATAAACATATATCGTCTTACAAAACCGTTAAAATGGTTCCCCCTCCCCCTCCCCCCCCCCCCACCACCACCACCACCACCACCCCGCTCATACCTCATACACACAGATCCCACAAATCTTGGATCCGACCCTGATATGTTTAGCATATCAAATGTTTGATAAGTATACCTTTAAAAGCTTGAAACGTGAAGTCTTCCTGTTAGAAAGGGTCGAAATTAATGTTCCTTATATACGGCGTATTGCATGTGTAATGCATGGATACTTACAAACAGAATCAATGAAACGGTTGCTCTCTATTGCATTTTCAATTAACTAAATGCTTTACAGAAAGGAAAAAAACGTATCTGTGTTTATTACCATATATAACTAACGTTGGTATTTGGCCAAACGTATCTTTACAATAAATAGGCATGTTAGCGTTAAAGGGACACTGTCCGTAACGTTTAGCTTATAAAACACACGCTTATTATGTTCGCAAACAAGTATTGAATATTTACTAATTAAAAGCAAGATTGTTTGACGGAATTCAATCGCGGTACAAAAAAAAGAATATAACCGCTTCGGGCGTTTGAACTCGCAGTCCGAACTAAAATTACATTCGCGGTAATAATTAACATGTCGCCAGTTGTCTATCATTTATCCATTTCAACCAATCAAACCAGAAAGATACCTCCGACAAACAACAACACGTGTATAAAGCACGTGCAACTATGCTATATAAACTATTGTCAATAATACTCCGACATCAACAATAGGGCGGAGATATCTAAGGACTGGCGACATGTCAATAGTGAGCGTGAGCGTGAAGTAGTCACATCGCTCCCGACTGAGCTAACCTGGCTACACATATTACGCAATACAGACTATGGTTAAAGACATCACACCAGAATCAAAAGATCACGGACATTTTACAGCTAGAGACGATCACAAACTTGTCAATCCTCTACTGTGGAAAATATTTATTGAGGCCCTGACATAATTTTTTATAAGACTACAATGTGCAATGTTTCTTACAATTGCTAAATGTTCATTTTACTGTTTGGAATAGAAACATTAAAATATGGCAGATTAAAAAGGTAAAATCTGCAAATTCAATACTAAAAATACTGAAATTAAATCATGTTGGTACTGTTACACATACAATTTAGAAATAATTAAATCGGATTTAAAATTGTTTGTCGGGGCCTCATAATATAACGGTACTTACCAATCTCCAATTTTGCATGAAATTCTCATACTTCTCACAATGCATGAAAAAAACAATCATAATTATGCCCCCACTATTTCTATAGGATGGATAAGGCTGGTGGGATGTCTTTAAAACCTAATGCACTAATAAAAGTCACGTGATCGCAGAAAAGATAATATGGTGGGTCCCACTTTATTTACAAATAATAATTAAAAGCTTCTTTTTTTCAAACTCACGAATGTATACTCTGTAAAAAAGTTTTGGACCATGGCAGTGTTCGAACCCGTACAATGATCGCTGAACCTTGACATTCGACCATAACCCTTATTATCTCAGTTGATAATTCACAATAGATCAACAATCAACAATAATTATCGTTTACAATGAAAGTTTGCGAAAAAATAATAATCTTTTTATTGGTTACTCGAATGTGTCCGTAACTGTTACTTTTAATGGACTTTGCAACATTTTTTACAGACCCTTTGTGTGTTCGCGATATTTTTTTAAAATCAATTCTTGTTTGGAATTTAATGTTACTGGTACCAAATTAACCGGGTAGGGTAGAACTTGGTTACTAAAAAAATATACTTAAATTCTGTCCACTAGTTTTATTTTTATATGACTTTATATACCCTGGTCCAAAACTTTTTTTACGAAGTATATTACTACAGACTTCACAATTTATCTATTTACTCCAAAATCAAAGATATTTTTCTACTTCGCCTATGCTCGTATCTAGAAAATGAAAATGCTCAAACTGGATATTTTAAAGATATATGTATAACTTTGCGAAAGTATAATATATTTGAATATCTAGTAAAGTATAGAGAAACAGGCAATTTTCCTTCTAAGTTTGTATGGAAACGTTTACTAAACAAATGCGTAAAGAGGTAAATTGGTACCTCCGAGTTCATACAGTTGAAATGAACGATTTTTGTTGCATTCAACCAGTGTTTGGTGAAACGTTTGTGCCGAATTAATCCAAAAATTACTCATAGTTGTAAAAATGTTATAAACATGTTGTCTAGAATGTGCTCATTTAACACAGAAAAACTTTGCTCACTATGTGGTTTGATATATATTGGTGATGTTAAACATGCAATGTTTGAATGCAGTTATTTTGTGGAAACTCGTAATGATGCTTTAAGTCACAATCGCCAATATTTTGGTGAGGAGTGTTTGCATTGTTAACCGGGCTTGCTGATATAGACCGACTCGCCGTTCAGTTAGGTGCTCCGTGTGAAAGAATGATGTCTCTCCTTGGCTATGAATACGCATCATTCTTAGAGTATAATGTAGCAAGTATTAGCAGAGCGTGGTCTCTGTTTATCATTCATTAACAAGAACGCAAGCGTCCATGATATGAATCGCAACTATTTATGTTATAATATAATGTAGTTCCTGTTCAAATACACCAAATACGTGAATATTAGATAGAATCTAGTCAACATGTATGTTTCGTGTTTGTTTCATTATTGTGGCAATACGTATATGCTGCTTTCAGGAACATTGTACATATCCTTTATTTACTAATTTTTTGCTTGTCATGTATTCATTTGTTTCTATGTTTTATTGCATATTCATTTACTCTGTACTGTAATTATATGTAATGTCTGTATGACTCTCCGCATGCGGAGGATATAAAGAAATAAACTATTTGATTATGCTCAATATCTGCTTACTTACGGACAGTTTCCCTTTAAACAAATAGTTCATGCGGGCAACAATTATTCAGTAAGTGTTGAATGATGTGCTTTATGGTTTAATCATTATTCTAGGAATCAGTCATTTACCGGTTACCGATTACTACCAATAAATGGTTGTATGTAAATAACATTTTTATTTACATGTACCCGGATAGACTGCGATTTATCCTACTAAGATAATATTATATCCTACTAGATCTAATATATAGAGGATATTGCTTGGTTTGGAGTGCATATATGATTTATTTTGATCGAGAAGTGATAAAACTTATATTTTCACGAGTGCTTTAGCACGAGTGAAATATATTTCGAGATTCAACTAAATCCTATATCCACGACAAATCAACAAATATTCTATTTATTATATACTCACAACCTTGAAACTTATATTATATACTCACAACCTTGAAACTTATTCAGAAAACACGTATTGCGCCAAAACAATCATGTCAATAAAGTCAACAAGGTCAGCAGCGGCATTACGTCATTTTCGGTATTTCGCATGTGAAATATAAACAATGAAGGTTTTATTTTAATCATAAAATCCACTATTTCACTGTAAAGTATATAATCAATTTGAGTATGTGTATCTCCCGTAATTGGAACTACGATCCTGTTTTTGGAGCTACTATTTCATTGGCAGGTATATAAACCTAATATTTAATTGTTCTGCATATAAACCTACTTTTTCATTGGTATGTATATAAACCCAATATTTCATTGTTATGCATATAAACCCATTATTTCTCTGGTAAGTATATAACCCAATATTTTTTCATTGGTATGCATGTAAACCTAATATTTCATTGGTATGCATATAAACCTACTATTTCATTGGTATGCATATAAACCCACTATTTCATTGGTATGCATATAAACCTAATATTTCATTGTTATGCATAGAAACCTACTATTTCATTGGTATGCATAGAAACCTACTATTTCATTGGTATGCATATAAACCTACTATTTCATTGGTATGCATATAAACCTACTATTTCATTTGTACACGTATACACCTACTATTTCTCTGGTATATGCAACACCCTCCAGAATTCCCTTTACACATGTGCATTAAGTATTTATTCATGATTGTTTATAGAAACAGCATTTTTATGTTAATCCAAAAGCTTAACAAATCACTAAATGTTAATCAGTGTAAAACAACACTATTCAGTAAGGTGTATAGCCACCCATTGCATCAAGGACGGCTTGAGTGTGTCTTGACCTCACAAGTGCTTGACACCTTTCAACATTTCAACATTGACATTGTTCCATATTTCCTGTACATTGGTCTCTAGATCCTTCAAATTGCTTGGCCGCAAAGCACACTTTATGTCCCATCACAGATTTTATATTGGATTAAGCTCTGGTGACTGTGCAGGCCACGCCAAACATTCCATGTTATGTCCCATCACAGATTGCCTATTGGATTAAGCTCTGGTGAATGTGCATGCCACGCCAAACATTCCATGTTATGTTCCTGTTCCCATTCATTGACAATACGTGCCCTGTGGCGTGGTGCACCATCGTCTAGGAACCAGAACTGATCCCTCCCCGTATCCTAGGAGATGGGCAAGATGGTCTCAAAATGTTCAAGTAATCCTAGGCTTTCAATCGACCAGACACACGTTTAAGAATTCCTGTGCCCCCCTTTTATGACATGGCGCGCCACATCATAACATTTCCACCATTAAACTAACACAAGCTAGATGGAACACTGCGTCTGAGCGGCGTCTCACAAACACAGGCACATCACTTTGGACTCGAGTAAACTTACTCTCGTCCGACCACAGTACACACGACCAATCCACCCAGGTCCAGATCTGGTGTTTTCTAGCAAACTCTAGACGTGTATTTTGGTGTCTTGGCAAGAGTAGAGGCTTCTTGATTGCGTTGTGACCAGTAAAATTGACTTCCTTGAGTCGTCGCCTCACTGTGGAGATCTGTTTGTACCTGAAGCTTCCCAGGATGCGCTCAGCTCGGGCACAGTGAGTCAATCGTCGGTTTGCCATGCTTCCTCCCGAACACCTGTTGCCCTTTTCCGACCAGTTCTTGCCCCGTGTGGTTCCGGGGGCACTCGTTTGGTTACGGAACAAAGAATAGGACCACTGCAGATCCCATTATCCAGGCCAAGAGACAAAATCTCCTCCAAATTCATGCTCATTTTGTCATGTTTGTCACGTACATTAAAGGTCTTCATCATCATCGTGATATTTGTTCAGGTGCTACTTGAATAAAAGCAGAAATCGATCAGGTTGGCTCCAGCGGGATCTGGAGTGTTTACAATAGAAATTGCAGCAACTCTGCAGTTCTGCGGGTTAGAAGGGTTTGGTCTCATATGCAATAGTGTTGCATTGGTCCGCCGTAAAACATTATTCAATGTTTTCGTTGAAACATAAAATAAAAAGTCCGAGGAATTTATTGTACCATTTGTTTTCAAATTATATTTAATCCTTATTTGAACCAATTTCATAACGACATGCATATCAAAGTGGCCAATATGGTAGTTTAAGAAATGATTTAAGGTTAAACTTTCACCACCTTGAGCAATAAGATGGTATCACGGATATGCCCAGTCCATTTCGATGACGCAATAAAAGTACAGAAATATATCATAGTTTCAAAACAACATGCTTAACAGTTATACAAAATAGCTAAACAACATTCCTGAAATGCCTGCAGTTTTAAACTATTTTAAACACGCAATTTAGACTATCATCTTACTATCTCCTATCACATACTTCACCTTGTATTCATAGATAAGGAAGTCCGATTGTCGGCAATAACTGTCTCGCCTATATTCTGTCATGAAATTAAATGTTGAACATTAACGTAAATGAATTTCTAAGTGGATACAAATCGTCATAATTTCGCTAAAATGCAAAACAGAGTTATGGAACTTGTGTGTCTAAGTGGTCTTGATGATACGTGTCTAAGTGGTCTTGATGATACTAAAGACATGCAAAGTTTGAATGAATTTGAATAAGCAATGTTAAAAATATTAGAATTTCAAAAACGTTAACGCAAGCACTTAACAAACGTGTTGACGTCAACGCCGTCGCAAAGTGATATCTATGTCTCGCCGTCGCAAAATGATATCTATGTCTCGCCACAGCTATGTGATATCTATGTCTCGCCATAGCTATGTGATATCTATGTCTCGCCACAGCAAAGTGATATCTATGTCTCGCCATAGCTATGTGGTATCTATGTCTCGCCACAGCCATGTGATATATATGTCTCGCCACAGCAAAGTGATATCTATGTCTCGCCACAGCCAAGTGATATATATGTCTCGCCACAGCAAAGTGATATCTATGTCTCGCCACAGCCAGGTGATATCTATGTCTCGCCACAGCAAAGTGATATCTATGTCTCGTCATAGCAAAGTGATATCTATGTCTCGCCATTTATGTCTCGCCGTCGCAAAGAGATATCGATGTCTCGCCACATTAAATTCAGATTCACATTCAATAACTGAAAGTCATTATATGTTGATACTTCATATGTAGTAACACACCACAGCTGTAAATGTGAGGGTGAGGAATTTGCCGGCAATGGTGTTGATGGGTGACCAACATTCGCTAGTGTAGCACCTCACATGCTCTACTGATGTGTCTATGATTCCACTACGGTGCTGGGTTCTCTTTTTGGGGCCATCCGTCACAAGGCAGCATCCAGTGAAGTGTTGGGTCTATATTATATGACTATGTGCGGTATAATGTGATGTTTCTAAGGCTTGGTGTTCCAGTGTGGCAGCACTGTCCCATTTAGCTGTGATAATCATAGCGATTATGAGGAGTACCTGCCACAGAGCTAGTACAAGACCCCTTTACATGCTTTATAGCGTATGTACAGTATCCTGAACGACCCCATCCGCACGTTTCCAGAGATGTTTATGAAGACATCTTGCAATGCAGGCCTCCCAAAACATTTAACACAAAATCCTGAGATATTAAAAAATTCAGATTTAAAACGCGCGAAGAACTTTTTAAATGGAATTTTGGAGAGCGTGACTTGATTTCCACGCCAATGACTGCATAAACAAGCCTCGTATTACAATTGACTAACTCTTATATAACACATGTGCATGCATACAACTCACCAAAGAGGATGTCACACCGATCTAGTCACTTTCGTAACAACTGTATAATTATAAATTCCAGCATGTCGATTTTGAATGTAAATGTTACCTCGCTGTCGTCTGAAAGCTCAGACCCGCGCAGCTCACACGCCTGACAACGGTTATCGTGTTTGACGGTGAGTGTTTTTTGTGTGTGTCAGTCGTATTCATCAGTTGGGCGGGGCTAAGTTTCCAAATACGGAACGAGACTTCAGAAGAGAGTCAAGACGTTTTGAAAGAAAAATATTACATATTATTTCTGGAAGTATACAATCGTTACACAAAGGACTATATCGGCGAGTTATCATTCTCTTTAGGTGAGTTTTATACGTGCACTTGTGTTATTTAAGGTTTAGTAAATTGAAATAAGTGGTTGCCTATGCACACTGTGCGATATTCTCAGAAACCTCTCCGGGAAAGTACGGACGGGATCGTTCCGGATAATATTTAATTTCTTTAGGCCAAAAAAAAAATACCTGTGTTTCCGGTGGCCCGACCGACCCTATTTTTAAGGGGCCGACCCTAAAACCTTTTATGAAAAAAAAATAATCTGAACAATGATTTATCACAATATATCGAGTTAAACTGACATCACAGAGAAACTTTCAGTTGTATCATCAACTTGTATGGGGTTTATGAGACAAATACAGGTAGAATCTCACAATATCTTGCTCCAAAAAAAGAAAGAAAAAAAAGGCAAAAAAAAAAATGCCTACCGACGTACCCTTTCTTTTTACAGCATGCAATAGGAAACACACCTATTTTTTATACCTTAAAGGAGTTGCGTCATATCTCTATGGTAGGACCACACCATAAGACTATGACTCTCACAGTTATATACAAGAAAAACTTGATGCAAAGCATCAATTCGGCGCCAAAATTTTGAAGAATTAAAACATACGTTATTAAATAACAGTACACGTGTTTATCAGTTATTTTAACTATCTTATCATCAGTACTAAACCTTGGTATATTTAGTGGTCATGGACATAATATTAACAAACGTTGCTATGTTGACTTGGTTAAATGTATTTTGAATTAACTAGGTCATTCAGACAATTTTCCAAACGGCCCGGCCAGACATCACGGCTGTCCACTATGACCTTCCCAGGCTGTGTAAGAGCAGCCCGGCCAGACATCACGGCCGTCCACTATGACCTGCCCAGGCTGTGTAAGAGCAGCCCGGAAGACATCACGGCCGTCCACTTTGATCTGCCCAGGCTGTGTAAGAGCAGCCCGGCCAGACATCACGGCCGTCCACTATGACCTGCCCAGGCTGTGTAAGAGCAGTCCGGCCAGACATCACGGCTGTCCACTATGACCTGCCCAGGCTGTGTAAGAGCAGCCCGGCCAGACATCATGGCTGTCCACTATGACCTGCCCAGGCTGTGTAAGAGCAGTCTGGCCAGACATCACGGCCGTCCACTATGACCTGCCCAGGCTGTGTAAGAGCAGTCCCGCCAGACATCACTGTGTGTAAGAGCAGTCCGGCCAGACATCATGGCTGTCCACTATGACCAGCCCAGGCTGTGTAAGAGCAGTCCCGCCAGACATCACTGTGTAAGAGCAGCCCGGCCAGACATCATGGCTGTCCATTATGACCTGCCCAGGCTGTGTAAGAGCAGTCCCGCCAGACATCACTGTGTAAGAGCAGCCCGGCCAGACATCATGGCTGTCCACTATGACCTGCCCAGGCTGTGTAAGAGCAGCTCGACCAGACATCACGGCCGTCCACTATGACCTGCCCAGGCTGTGTAAGATCAGTCCCGCCAGACATCACTGTGTAAGAGCAGCCCGGCCAGACATCATGGCTGTCCACTATGACCAGCCCAGGCTGTGTAAGAGCAGTCCCGCCAGACATCACTGTGTAAGAGCAGCCCGGCCAGACATCACGGCTGTCCACTATGACCTGCCCAGGCTGTGTAAGAGCAGTCCCGCCAGCCATCACTGTGTAAGAGCAGCCCGGCCAGACATCATGGCTGTCCACTATGACCTGCCCAGGCTGTGTAAGAGCAGTCCCGCCAGACATTACTGTGTAAGAGCAGCCCGGCCAGACATCATGGCTGTCCACTATGACCTGCCCAGGCTGTGTAAGAGCAGCTCGGCCAGACATCACGGCCGTCCACTATGACCTGCCCAGGCTGTGTAAGATCAGTCCCGCCAGACATCACTGTGTAAGAGCAGCCCGGCCAGACATCATGGCTGTCCACTATGACCAGCCCAGGCTGTGTAAGAGCAGTCCCGCCAGACATCACTGTGTAAGAGCAGCCCGGCCAGACATCACGGCTGTCCACTATGACCTGCCCAGGCTGTGTAAGAGCAGCCCGGCCAGACATCACGGCCGTCCACTATGACCTGCCCAGGCTGTGTAAGATCAGTCCCGCCAGACATCACTGTGTAAGAGCAGCCCGGCCAGACATCATGGCTGTCCACTATGACCAGCCCAGGCTGTGTAAGAGCAGTCCCGCCAGACATCACTGTGTAAGAGCAGCCCGGCCAGACATCACGGCTGTCCACTATGACCTGCCCAGGCTGTGTAAGAGCAGCCCGGCCAGACATCACGGCCGTACACTATGACCTGCCCAGGCTGTGTAAGAGCAGTCCGGCTAGACATCATGGCTGACCACTATGACCTGCCCAGGCTGTGTAAGAGCAGCCCGGCCAGACATCATGGCTGTCCACTATGACCAGCCCAGGCTTTATTTGGATGATACTCTATATAGAAAATGTTTACATTTTAATACAAGAAAAACTTGATGCAAAGAGTCTGCGCTCATAAATCTACTTTCGTTTTCAATACATTTGTCTGCATTTGACAGTCAAAATGAAGCATTACAAAATTAGCGATTTCCCGTAAACGAAATTTAAATGCCAAAACTTTCCGATATATCATCGTATTTTCTCATTTCTTAGCAACATTTAATGTAATTTGCCAATAATAATTAATAAAAACGATTTAAAAACGAGAACAATGTGAAAACATTTGAAACGCAGATATTACGATCGATAAATTTCGTTAAATTTTTCTAAAATTCGTATTACGCATTTAACCATTTGATTTTATAATCAGCCTCGTTTTCAGTCAAAATACAGGGAGACATCGTTTTAATGAAATGATTTTGTATAATTTTTGAATTATTGGTGCATCATTTCTTACAGAAATTCAAGAAATCGCTAAGCAGTTTTATCTCTTGTGTTTTATATCTTATTCTGGTGCGTTTTATAGCATGCTTTAAATGCCATTTAAACATTTTTAATTACAATCCAAACATACTCAACTATCAGTCCTTTTGATTCCCCATGCCTAAGGTCAAAGTACTACCACAGTATGTCCGGCGCCCTCAAGGGCCCTCAAGGGGCGCCGAACAAAAATTGCACAAAGAGCTCAATGATACAATAGTTAAGCCACAGACACAGTCGTGATATGACTGAACGATTGTTAAAAGCGACGTGTTATCCCATTGATACACACATATATACATTTCGAGTGTAGTTTTTACAATAAATAAGTAAGAAAAACACGAACCTGCAATATGTTTCTCAAAAATATAATTTACCTTGGTTTTATATTTATTGTGGCATAAGCTTGTGTGAAGAGAAATTAATCGTGTTCGCTGTTCCAATTGCTGAAAAGAATTATTGTGAGAAATCGTCTCTGTTTTGCTTTCGTCTGACCTTCTCCAGATCTACTTCCGGTTGATCTGCCCATTTCTCAGAATTTCATGCCGATCTTCCCACTTCTCAACAGATGCTCTTCTAATTGAATCTAGTTTAATTCTCTAGGTAATTAAACTTGCTATTCGGTTCAATGCACTTCTTAGAATTGTTATCCGAATTTTAGATTCTGTGAATTCGTCAAGTAGGTCAGATACCACTATTGATTTGGGGCTTTTGATTGGTTGAAAAGAATAGGGTTTATTAGGGCATATAATCAAATTGTAAGGTAGATTCTGATTGGATTAAATTACTGAAATCACAACAAATCCCCATAAAACATCAAAATATTTTTTTCCATCATAAAACATGTTGATTTAGGATATTCTGACCGAAAACTTGCATTTTTATGGATACAATTGTACTGAGAGTATATTTGCAAAAAGTAAAATTTCTTTACTGCCATTCTGGGGGTGCCCAACTTCAGTGAAATATTAGAGGCTGAAATCATTACATTACCCTCAATTTGCTGGTCATTTTTGAGTGTCTCTAAGATAATTCTTTGTTAGGTTTTATCATCCGTTCGGATAAAGGAATAGGGGTTGTAGGCCAAAAAGCTACAATGGAGGCCTAGTGGAAATGCAAAAGTGGTATATGACCAGTAAGCTAAATGTCATGTTGTGTAACGACCGCGAAATAGCGTTATAACTTCAACATGGCAAACTTGTCCAGGGGATGAATGAATGAATGAATGAATGAATGGTGTTTTACGCACGTCGACACAAAAATAGGTCATATTGTGCGCAAAAACTGATGGAAGGTGAAGAAATGAAGTAGTAAATAAAAATGTATAAATGTAAACAAATGCCCGTCAACAGGTGTATAAACAGGTAAATATATATATAAGAACATATAATAATGATTTATAAAGTCTGGTTATTATAATGATTTATAAAGTCGGATTTCTATCAGGAAATCTAGAACAAGACTAAAATCTATAGTACCAAATAACTGTTTCATAGTATTAACAGTGTAGTACCTTTGACGCATAGGATCAACGTCTACACATTCCAACAAGATGTGTTTGACCGTTAACGGTGCAAAGTAGAGTATACATTCTGATAATTGCTCACCTTGTAATAAATATGAATGAGTATAACGTGTATGCCCTATCCTGCACCGGGCTAGGACGACTTCTTCTCAATCAATGAGCCTACTAGAAGAACGCCATTCTCCAAGTAACGGTTTAACTGAATGGAGTTTATTGTTAACTGACAAATCACAAGCGGATTGCCAAGAGTTACAAATATATGTGTTAATACAACTTTTAAAATCAGTATAAGGTAATTTGGCATTAGATATATGTAAACTGAATGCTGCTTTAGCAGCACTATCAGCTCCATCATAACCACGTATTCCAACATGGATTGGAAGCCAGCAGAAAATAATAACATTATCAACTATAAGAGAATTGTACTTTTGTAAAAGTTGAAGCACAACTGGGTTATCATGTTTCATATTACCCAGGGCTTGAAGAGATGAAAGAGAATCAGAAAAGATTACAAAATGGTCATCATCAGAATCCTGAATATAATTCAACTGAAAAGATAGAGGCCTTGTCATGCAGGCGGCTCTTTATTCTGTGTTTGTGAACAACAGCTGCTGCAGCTACCTTATTTCCATCTTTAGAACCATCTGTGTTAATATGTTGAAAGTTACTGTATTTCGATTTAATTTCATTACATTTGCTTTGAAAGACAGTAGGGTCTGTACTGGATTTGTTACTGTTACAAAGATCAAAAATAATTGTTGGTGTTTCCAAAGTCCACGTCGGAATTTGTGTTACTTTGTACTTGGCAATCAAATTTACGTCGATTTCAGTGTCTCTTAATTTTGGTTTAATCCGAAGACCAAATGGTCGAATGGCCTTCGGTTTTCGATCTCTTTGAGGCATAATTAGGACTAAAAATAGTATCGAAAGTTGAGTTTGAAGGGTTAAATTGTAATTTTAATGGCATACTTGAGGGCTAATTTGTCCCGTCTATGAGACAGTGATGGTTCATTAGCTTCAACATATAGACTTTCGGCTGGTGATGTACTAAAGGCCCCAAAGGCGAGTCGTAATCCTTGATTATGTTTAGGATCGAGCACCTGCAAGTATGACTTGCGAGTCGATCCATATACTATTGAGCCGTAGTCCAGCTTGGATCTGATAAGAGATCTATAAAGTTGTAAAGTACTTTACAATCCGCTCCCCAATTAGTGTTTGCAACAATTTTAAGTAAATTAAGAGCTTTAAGGCACTTGGCCTTCAAGTATTTAAGGTGTGGTATAAACGTTAATTTACGATCGGAAATAAGACCAAGGAATTTTGTCTCATCCACTTCTGGTATTGGTGACCCATCCAGTGTTAGATGAAGGTCGTCGTGACGTTTACTTAGTTGACAAAAGTGCATCAATTAGTTTTGGATTTAGAAAATTTAAAACCATTTTCATCAGACCAGGTCTGAAGTTTAGGAGACATTGTTGAAGTTGTCTCTCAGTAGTGTTCATGTTTTTTGCACGATAACATATAGAGAGCAATCCACACCAGGATTGATGCATTTCTCTATACTGTTAATTTTTATATTAAAAAGGGTGACAGAGAGTATGCCGCCCTGTGGCACACCCACCTCCTGTTCAAGAATGTCAGAGAGGATTGAACCCATTCGGACACGAAACTGTCTATCATCTAAGAAATACTCTATAAAAATTGGAAATCGGCCTCTAAGATCAAGGTCATAAAGATCTTCCATGATACCGTACTTCCATGCAGTATCATAAGCTTTCTCCACGTCAAAAAACACAGCGACTAGATGTTCTTTCTTTACGAAAGCTTCCCTAATAAATGATTCAAATCGAATGAGATTGTCTATTGTGCCTCGTTGGCGCCGGAATCCACTTTGATACTTTGTTATCAATTTGTTGGACTCCAGGTTTCAAACGAGTCTCTCATTAATCATTCGTTCCATGGTTTTACATATACAACTCGTTAAAGCAATAGGGCGATAATCCGTATGATTCTTTCCGGGTTTGGGAACTGGAATATCGATTGCTTGCCGCCAAGAATCGGGGAAGTTTCCTGTCACCCAAACCTTATTATTAAATATATCAAGAAGTGTAGAGAGATAGGTTTCAGGTAAATGTTTTAATAATTCATAATGGATATCATCAAGACCAGCTGATGTATCAAGAGCCTTTTTAAGGGATTCTCGAAGTTGTTCTTTGAGAGTGAACAGTTTATTGTATTTCTCCAAAATGTTCGACTTGAAATTCAGCTTCTTCTGTTCTTTAATTTTCATATTTTTTAGAAAATTTGGTTGAAAATTTTCAGATGAAGAGTTTTTAAAAAAAGTTTCTGCCACAGTGTTTGTAATATCTTTGACAGATGTTATATCTTTATTATCAGTTTTAAGATGATTTACACAACTAGAATTACATTAGCCGTTTATTTTCCGGACCATGTCCCACGTCTTCTTAAGAGATGAGCGAGAGTTCAGCCTAGAGACATAAGACCTCCAGGATTTCCTCTTGCTGTCCTTTATAGTACGATGGAAAGTATCTAAATTATTTTGAGTTGGCCGCAAGTTAAAAGCATTCAATGCAGCTTTACGATCGATGACTGCCTTTTTTTTGCAGTCATCATACCATGGTTTATGTGGGCGTTTTGTATTTGCCGAGGTTTTTGGAATTGTTTGATCAGCTATATCATGAAGGGTTTTGGTAAAAAGAGTAGTTACGTCTTCGACATCCTCGAAAACGGAAGGCTTTAATTGTTTCTCACAAATTAATTGTTCCTCACAAATAGATTGAAACGTATCCCAATCAGCTTTGCGAAGTTTCCATCGTTGCGTTTTTTTGAGAAGTGGAGGGCCGATATTTTCAAAAAATAAGTGGTCACTTAAACATAGGTCGTCACCAACACTCCACGAAAAATCCATCAAGAGCGTTGTATCGCATATTGTTAAAGCAATGAAAGAATGAGAGCCTATAGCCGGATGTAAATAAGTATGTGATTTGTTATCATTAAAAAGATATAAATTGTTTTTGGCTAAGAAATCCTCAACCATTATTGCCTTTATCGTTTATATCTTTACAACCCCAAATGTAGTTGTGTGCATTAAAATCATCCATGAGTATAAAATGGGATGGTAATTTGCAACTAGGTGATTTAGATCTTTAAGGTCTAGTGAAGAACTGGGCGGTAAATATAAGGAGAATGTTGTTATAACTCTGTGCACCGTAACACTGACCGCAACAGCTTGCAAACCAGTTTGCAAGGCAGAATGTTTCGATTCACAAGAAACGAAACTCCTCCAGCAGCTTTATCACCTGTATCACAAATACAGTTATACAATAAATAGTTTTTAAAAGATATATTATCACTAGTCTTTTCTTGAAGACACAATGCAACAGGGTTGTGTTTATTTAAGGTAAACTGATTTCACCATAATTACATTTTAAACCGCGGCAGTTCCATTGAATGACCTTATTTGATTTTGATGTCACTAAAGCGGAAGTACGGGTTTACGGCCTTTGGGGTTGGCATACCTTGGATACATTGGAGACTTTGGGAGTTCCAGATGTGTTGGATCATCAACCTCCATCTCCAAGTCTGCAAATATGTTGTGCAGTACAATCGCATCAGCAGATCCTTTTGACTGCTTCCCTAACCCGGGAGTTTTCTTTTTTCTTGCTGTCACATCCGTGGCAGCAGTTCTGCCTGGTGACGAACTCGTCGGATATGACAAACCTTTGAAAGAGTTCATCGGGTTTGGTGGACTCTTGGTTGCACCAGAGTCCGTCGATTTCGAAATAGATGTAGATCCAGTAGATGTTGGAGTTGTTGAGGATATAGTTGAAGGAGTTTTAGGCTTGGAAGCCACATGAGGTTTGGTGGGTACAGGAGGCTTATTTAAGAGGACCACCGTTTGGTTTGTGAGGCTGGAGATGTTTTAGAGGAATTCTGAACAGAGAGTGGAATAGTAGCAAACTTGTCGGAGACGATTGGCCAGGTCAACAAGGTCTGAGCCGCGACTGACCTGGTAGCTGGTTCCTCAACCCTACTCGCATCGGCATAAGATTTTCCAGATAGAGACTCTCAACAAGTTTTCTAGCTTCAGGAAAAGAAATTTTCTTTTCAATCTTAATCTTTCTGTATTTCCCTCTCGTGCTGCCACTTCGGACACTCCTTAGGGAAAGCCCGTGGGTCCCCTTGCAGTTAACGCAAGAGGCGGGATTTTTGCAATTCGCGAAGTCGCTATGACCCTCCTGGCCGCAAAGGGCACAGACAGGAGCAGCACAATACATTAAGTCAACATGTACAAAATGTACATATTAATGATTAATACAATACATATTTTAAAAATAAAACTGCATGGAACACCTATACTATAAATATAAAAGAAACATTAAGAACTACTGGTCCGCCATCTTTTAAAAAACAATATTCAAAATGGATGGGATATATATGTAAAGTCAAATGTTTAATCAAATGCATATGTTAGGCATGAGCAATGTCAACCATATAGTACATGATGGTAATTCAACACTATTGATGTGAACATAATATTAGAAACAATACATATATGGCAGAAAGTGTGGACTTTATATCCGAAAAGTTCGATACAATTTTACCCAAAGTCGTTTTGCTTTTTATGTGAAATAAATTGGTCCATATAATAGTCCATTTGACAACTAGAGCAGACGGGACATCATTTTTAATTAAAATTAACCATGTTATCATATCATCCAAATTTCAAAGTACACCATATAGATAATATAGATTCCTTCTAGGCACATTCAAGATCATCGTCGAAACCCATGTTTGATTGATTACGTTATACTCCATTCATCATGATGGTGGAGAGTAACGGAACAAATCACACTGGGGTATCCGACGATGATTCAAGATATAATATGCTTCAAAGAAGTTAACGAGATGTTGTGAATGTATGACAACTTTGTATCGGTGAAATTGTCTTTGTTGAACGTATAGCCTTCAATCGTTTAATTCAGGATAAACACAGGGGCAGCGCCTTACCGGCGCACTCTAACTTCCAATAAATGGAATGTGTGGTATGGTCGGTGAAATTGCCTTTGATGAATGCATAGCATTAACTCGTTTAAAGAAACTAACCCATCAAATAACAGCAAAATTACACTACAAAGCCGTTTATCGAAACTCTTTCCAGGTTGTTAGGTCATATAATTATGTATATGTGACGATTAAAAGTACAGGATTGTTCATAGGTTCTTAACATACTCGTGACTGAATATGCGTAGAAAGAATTATGAGTTGGTAACTCGTTATTCAACGCTCCAGTTTTGGGGTTTCGCCTGGCTGAGTAAAGCCCTCTATATTGTGTATATTGAGTTTGGCTTCTCAAAATATTAAGTTAAATATATACCTCGTCCTCAGTAGGTTTAGAAACGGAGTATATGTGTTGTAAAATTTGACTGTTGTCGTCGGGCGGGATAGCTACTTTAATTCAGGATAAAACAATACTCTTACTTCCAATAAATGGAATTTATGAATTTATAGTATGGTCGGTGAAATTGTCTGTGATGAAGGTATACAGGAAGTAATTCACTGTGGTATTCATGCCTGATGTAGTCGCAAGGAGTTCCCAAATATATAATCCCTAACTTTTTTTGTGATAAAAGGCATTTTTGAATGTTTAAGGCCTGTTTTAGTGGCTGAAATGACTTTATTGACTTGTTTGTGATTGCTAAGAACCATGCAATAAGAACCATTTGCATGGTTGTATGATAATTTTATTTATCAACTTGAAAGTTTTGAAAGTGAAAGTAGAACACATTTAAGAGGTGCCGAATGCCAGTTTTCTAGAGAGGCAGGTCTCACGACTAAGAATATGTAAGTGAATCTTAGTTTGAACTTCATTTTGAAAAATGGCTAACTAGAAAGCTTGTACAATATGGCATTGGACTCATACTTCCAGTACATTAAGGCGGCGTAATGTGAATACTCATTTTCTCTCGGATTCTTACCTAAACAGTATTTTACTTAGTGAAAGTAGAACACATTTAAGAGGTGCCGAATGAATGCAGTTTGTTCACGGTGTCAATATAGATCAGAATTTTATTTTCTTATATGCCCACATGACCCCTACTATTCTCAGCAGTTTTCTAGAGAGGCAGGTCTCATGACTAAGAATATGTAAGTGAATCTTAGTTTGAACTTCATTTTGAAAAATGGCTGACTAGACAGCTTGTACAATAAGCATATTTTGCACTTATATAGCACTTTTGAGAACTAAACAAAATTGATTTCTTCAGAATTACTGAATTTTTTAAGCATTTTATCCATAACACCAAGTACAGATATGCCCAGTGTCATTTTATATAACAGTTAAGAAAGGTAAAACTGTGAACATTTTTACAGATTTTTCATCGCTGTCGACTGCATTGTACATTTTTGAAACGCCCATATCTTGATCAATACTCAACCGATTCGCCAAAATGTATGATTTTTTTAATGCGTTATATTCTAGGCTTTGCCGGAATAGAGGTTTTTAAAATTCGCTCACAATTAGGGGTTCTTACAGATATACAGGAAGTAAATCACTGTGGTATTCATGCCTGATGTAGTCGAAAGGAGTTCCCAAATATATAATCCCTAGCTTTTTTTGTGATAAAAGACATTTTTTAGTATTTAAGGCCTGTTTTTCTGGTTGAAATGACTTTATTGACTTGTTTGCGATAGCTATAACCATTTGCATGGTTGAATGATGATTTTATTTATCAAATTGAAAGTTTTGAAAGTGAAAGTAGAACACATTTAAGAGGTGCCGAATGAATGCAGTTTGTTCACGGTGTCAACATAGATCAGAATTTTATTTTCTTATATGCCACATGACCCCTACTATTCTTAGCAGTTTTTTTTAGAGAGGCAGGTCTCAAGACTAAGAATATGTAAGTGAATCTTAGTTTAAACTTCATTTTGAAAAATGGTTATCTAGAAAGCTTGTACAATATTCATAGCATTAAATCGTTTAATTCAGGATAAACAAAGGGGCGGCGCTTTACCATAGTAACTTCCGATAATTGGAATTCAAGAGTACGGACAGGGTCATTAAGTACACCATACTACAAAACAGTCTGTCTCAGCTCGTTTGTTAGTTAACAATATCAATGGGCTAAGCCCATTAAACCAACTCGTTGAGACCAGACTCTATATATTACATACATGATAGACTGCACCTCAAAATCAGACCAACATATTATGATAATGCATTAATTGTTGACAGACAAACGTGACTTTGGTCCGCGTATGTTGATAATATTTATGTAAACAAATATAATGTAATAAATAAAATGTTCCGGGTTTGAAAATATTAAATTCCAGCGTGTTAACTTTAATATATTCATATAAAGAGCTTGTCTACAGGTTTGAAAGTACTTTCTTATCTAAGGTTTATTCAAGAGTGTTATCAATTTTAGTTAATGTAATCAATAATAATCTTATCGATCAAGGTCTTGAAAAGGTATGTTTACACAAGTGTATAAAATGCATTATATATATATATATATATATATATATATACTCACACACCTATGCAATTGTAGTAGATAGGGGATGCCCTTACCTTATATTTACTGATACTATAATAAGTGTATTGCGTCCATCTTCACTCTTCACACTGGATGGCAACCAGTAATCTTTCTGAAAGACATACATACACTATGATCATACACACATATATCATTATCAGCTACTATGATCATACACACATATATCAGTATCAGCTACTATGATCATACACACATATATCAGTATCAGCTGCTGTGATCATACACACATATATCAGTATCAGGTACTATGATCATACACACATTTATCATTATCAGCTACTATGATCATACACACATATATCATTATCAGCTACTATGATCATACACATATATATCAGTATTAGCTACTATGATCATACACACATATATCAGTATCAGCTGCTATGATCATACACACATATATCAGTATCAGGTACTATGATCATACACACATATATCATTATCAGGTACTATGATCATACACACATATATCATTATCAGCTACTATGATCATACACACATATATCAGTATCATCTACTATGATCATACACACATATATCAGTATCATGTACTATGATCATACACACATATATCAGTATCATCTACTATGATCATACACACATATATCAGTATCATGTACTATGATCATACACACATATATCAGTATCATGTACTATGATCATACACACATATATCAGTATCATGTACTATGATCATACACACATATATCAGTATCATCTACTATGATCATACACACATATATCATTATCAGCTGCTATGATCATACACACATATATCAGTATCATGTACTATGATCATACACACATATATCATTATCAGCTACAATGATCATACACACATATATCAGTATCAGCTGCTATGATCATACATACATATAACATTATCAGCGACTATGATTTACACAAGTGTCTTATAAGCATCATAATCACAAGTTCAGCGATGTGTTAACACATTAATGATAAAGTTCAAGTTTAAGATAAAATAGTTTCATTAGCTAAAAGTGACGTTAGTCTTCTGCATCAGTAGCCTACGATGGCCCATTTAGCTCAAATTTACTTCACTTTTATTTCTTGACTTCCGCATTCCGCATTTAAAAATGAGTTTCCGTTTCTACACAATTTGCATGACATTGTTTACACAGTTTTTTCCCCTTGGGATTCCTTTATATCGCCCAAATTGTATTACTAAAGGAAAAAAGCCTTCCAATACAAATTAAGCTTGTTATGTTCTGTCACAGTTGATTTTAGAGCGGGATTTTTTCCTTTGTATAGACAAAGAGCTTTGACATTGTGACTGTTTTCTGTTATAGCTCAACTTTGCCTTTATAAACAGAAGTATGGGTAACTAACAAGCAATGTTGTGTTATGCACCAGAAACAATACCAGATTATTTGCAACTGAACCTGATAATTCGAGAACGTCCAAATTTCCAAAATGTTAAAAACACAACATACTTAACAAATATAAATCCAAACATTGCCGTTTACATGAATGTTTTAAAACAAATCCGTGTTCAGCCGTTTAAAACAAATCCGTGTTCATTCACTGAGTACGGACATTGGCGAAGAGTTCCGATCGACTACTCGGACCGATGTGGAAATTCCCTTTCAGTCCGTAAAATCTATAAATAGACATAATGTATACATGTATGCTATACTGATATTATAAAAACAAACTGATTGTTTGTTTAAACAATATAATATATATGCAATATACATATACAAATATGTAGTATGCGTGTTATGAGGTTTTTGTTATCAGAAACGTATACTATCAACTGTATAAAACACGAACGCATAACATTTATATAATGTGTATGCCAATAGAGCAAGTTAACTAGGTCACTATCTATGCCATTTTGCATACACACAGTGTTATCGACATGACATATATTAGACACTAACAATTCATTTTCGGCTTGCATTCTAACTACACTGCACGTATTATATGGTGCGAATGACATTCTCATTGAGTTAAGAATCATATTTTAAGTGCAATTAATACAGCAATTAATCATACCTGCAACGTCGACTAAAATCCATACACAGCTTTTTGTTGTCGTGGATCGATCGGTTTAAAATTCGCGTCAGTGGCGGATTCAGGGTGGATATTGGAGCGGGAACAGAAAGCGTCCTGTTTGGGAAGGGGTGGGGGTGATGTCAACTTCATTTTAATAGCAACTATTCTTCTCTCTATCCTTAGAACAAGGTTATACTATTGTAAAAGCAGTCTGTGGTCGCGCCCCACCCTTCCCCGCCTCCCAAACAAATACTGTATCCGTCCCTGTGATTTGCGGGTATAATCAATTTAACGTATATACATAGCGCCTTAGGGTACATACTTCAATCTACGTGAACGTCAGACATTTATAATTTGGAAAATAAACGATGTTGTAGCATGGTACAGACAATTCCTTTGTTCAGACACATGTGTAAATCGTTTAATTGAAAATAAGACCTGTCAGAATAACTGTGAGAATAACAGTGAGAATAACAGTTAAAATAACTGAAATAGAGTTGAAATGGACATGCTACAAAACAAATAGAGTATGGTTTCATCTCGTTGGTTAATTTAAACACCTCGATGGGCTACGCCCATCTCGATGTTTAAATGAACCAACTCAATGAAACCATACTCTATCTATTACTTATATTACGATGTTATATGTCATCTATACCAAAGTAGCTATCCCGCCAACAACAGCCAATTTTTACAAAATAATTATATACACCGTTTCAAAACCTACTGACGACGAGGTATATATATATAACTTGCATTTTGAGAATGCAGACTCTATAGACACATTATAAACGGCTTTAACCCGCCAGGGCAAAGCCCAAAAACCTGAGCGTCGAATTAAGAGATACCAACTCATAATTCATTTTACACATGTTCAACCACGCGTATTTTAAGAACCCGTGAAACAAACTATGCTTTTAATCGGCACATATACATTATTATAAGGATAGAGTTTTGATAAACGGTTTTGTAGTGTAAGTTTGGCTTGGTGTATTAGTTTCTTTAAACTAAAGACATGTCATCACTGTGTTAGGGCATGCAAACGCAAGGAAAGTGCCGTAAAGTATTAAAATGCATGCTTTTTAACTGTAAATAACAGAGGCGTACATTATTTAAATTAAGACTCCAGTATCGAAGAAGATATGTATGTAGCATAACGTCAACTTTTATTAAGAACAATAAAATTAAGCAGTATACACATATCTTCATGCATTATTAAAAGCGCGTAAAAATGGCTATATATTATTGATGCATTATTAAAGTTCAAATACCTAATTGTATTACTTTAAATCGCCTCAATCACTCAGCCTTATACCAATGTTAATCACATCATTTTTTTTCCAAATGTAGTTTACTGTTTTGTTTTTTATATGTTTTTGTTATAGGTTATAATTAGAGGGTAGAGGGGTTTTAGAGGACTTGGTATGCATTTTAATTATTTCCTAACGACAGCTGGACATAGACAGATTGATATTGAAATGCAGTCATAATCTGCGCAGGCAGTAGACATTTTCATACTTAACGCACAGGCAGTAGAAACGTTGAAAATGGCTAGTAACAACACAAATGATGCTGATTTTGTAGAAAAGGTCATGGTTTCACCAGCGGTGAATAAAGTTATACAATCCCGCGAAGTAATTGCCAGCCCGCGCAAAAGATGTCATTCAGGTGATAGCAGTGAACAATTAGAATCAAACAAAAAGCTAAAACCTACACTCATTTCTGATGAGAATTCTGAGCTGATGGCCATGCTTAAAGTTGAACTTGTATGTTTTAAATCAGAATTACGAGCGGACATCAGTACCACACTTGAGAATAAATTTGAATCGTTCGAAAAGAAAATTACTGATGCTGTACTTAAAGTGGTCCAAGAAGAAATTTTAGCAGTTAGAAAAGAGTTCAACGAGAGAATTGACGGGCTTTCAAACAAATTGGAACAAAAAATGATCAAAACACTAGAAAATAAAATGGAATCTAAATTGAAAAACGCAAAAGATGAACTTAAAGCAGAATTAGATATCTCAAAGTTGCAAGATGAAATTGCTGCAGCTAAGAAAAGCTATGCGGAAGCAGCCAAATCTGAATCTTCAGATTCGAGCAATAACACGAACATCGTAATAAAACACTTGGCATCTGATAGAAATGAGAAAACAGACAACACACTGCTACTAAATTCAGTAAATAAACTAATCAGAGACGGTCTAAAATTCACAGATATAAAGGTAAAGAAATGTGATAGAAAAGTTTCTAAAGGTCAAAACCCGGGTGTAGTTGTTGTTTCAATCGAGGACTGTTGAACAGAAAGTAAAAGTTTTGAAAAGCAAATCCAAGCTGAAACATGTGTCGGGCTATGAGAGGGTCTATATCGAGAACGACAGAAGTTTAGAATCGAGAGTGAGCGAATCAAACATGTTCACGGTTCTAAAAGAAATTGGCAGAGCGCAGAATTATTATATGTCTGGAAATGGGCAGAATCATCAGGAAAACAGGTGATCGTCGTTAGGGAGGTATAACGGTTGGAGTATGGAATGTTGGTGGATGGTCCTTTAAAAACAGCAGTGATGAAAATATTAAATATAATATTATTAAGCATTTTAACTTTGATATATTTGGCATTTGCGAAACCTTTCTGAAAAAATGATGAAACATTGGACTATGAATAGGCTATAAATGGGTTGGAAATAACAGAAAATTACTTCACACAAAAGCAATCCGAGGATCTGGTGGTGTAGGAGCTTTTATTAAAAATACATTACTTGATTCATACACGTGTACAGTTGATTCAGCGATGGAAGATGCTATGTGGTTAAAATTTAATCACACTGAAATAAACCACACGTTCAATGTCTGCATTTGCTACTTGCCATCGGAAAGGTAATCGCGTCGTTGTGACGCTGAGTCTTTCTATTAAGATCTGATGTTAAAAAGTGTATGAGATTCAAAACGATGGTGATCTGATTATATGCGGCGATTTTAATTCATGAATTGGTGACGAATCTGATTATATAGAAAGGGTAGATTGTATTAAGCCTAGGGAGGGTCATCGATGATAAAGTGAACCCCTATGGATACCTTCTAATCGGCTTCTTAGTCGACACAAATCTATGTGTTGTAAACGGTAGATTAGGTGAAAACAATTTCACGAACATAGGTATACATGGCAACTCAGTAGTTGATTACTTTATAGTGCCACATGAGCAAATACTGAATTATACATGTTTTAATGTTCATCCTATGTCTAATATTATAAGTGAATTAAACCTGCACGGTCATTCAAAATCATAAGAGCATTATATTCTCAGTCTGGAAATGAATACCCTACCAGTGCGTTGTAATTCATATACTTAAATAGAAAATAGCAATATTGACCTTAAGTTAGCATGTAAGAGTAAATTACATGATAAATTGATATACCAACTTCGTTCTTAAATTGTGCAGATTCAGTAGAACAAATTGCAATCACCATAACCCGAATTGAGAGTGACATGCACAGCGAAAATGATATAAAATCAGCATATAAAGAGTTTTTTGAATTTAATCAGTAGAGAAATGAAATCGAAGCTAAAGGTGAAAAAGTCATCGAATATCATTTTAAAGCCGCACAAGGCCAGAGCAAAGCCATATTGGAACACTGAACTACAAGATCTATGGGACGAATCGTGTAAACGCGAAAAACTCTGGCTGCTTTGTAAAAATTGTAACTCAAGAAAAATGAAACGTAGGGAAGAATATTGTGTTGCACGTAAATTGTTTGATAAAAGTAACAGAAAAAATTGTTTGATAAAAGTAACAGAAAATGTAAGCGTAAATATCAAATTGATGAACAAAATAAACTCGAACAAGATCTTAAAAGCACTGAAAGCACTAGAGACTTCTGGAAAAAAATAGGTAAACTAGGTGTTGCAAATGATAGAAAACTAAATATTCCATGGGAAATTAAAACAGACCAAGGTGACATCATAAATGATAAACAAAGTGTGTTGAATAAATGGAGACTAGAATATGATTCTCTGTTCAACGGTATTCCTGAAGGTTCAAACTTTGATGATACGCATTTCGAAAATATTAGAGAACTCACCAAAAATCCAGACAACCCAATATTTCCCAAACCTGACAGCACAACTCTAAATTTGCCAATTTCTAGAGACGAGGTTAAACTGTCAATTTACAATGCAAAATTACGTAAAGCTTCAGGTTTTGATCAAATTCCTGCTGAAATATTAAGAAATGAAACGTGTGTTGATATTTTGTTCAAAATTGTGAGATATGCTTTTGACAAAGGGGTGGTTCCAACAGAATGGACCAAGGGTATTATAAGTCCGATATTTAAAGGAAATGAAGCAAATAACCCATTGAACTATAGGCCTATTGCGTTATTGTCTATTCCATGCAAAATTTATGCTCACATTTTGAATAAACGCTTAACCCACTGGCTTGAGACAAATAATTTGTTAGATGATGGACAAAACGGTTTTAGAAACAACAGAAGTTGTCTGGATCATATATACACATTGTACACTATTGTTAACAATAGAAAGATAGTCAACAAAGAGACGTTTGTCTGTTTTGTAGATTATAAAAGGGCATTCGATACTGTTCAAAGAGATTGCCTCTGGTTATAACTCATGACTTTGAGTATTCATGGTAAAATATTGAATGCCATACACTCGCTATATGTTGATGTGTCATGCTCTGTCAGAATAAATGAATATGTAACAGATTGGTTTGATGTAAAACAAGGAGTAAAACAAGGGTGTGTTCTCTCGCCAACTTTATTTTCTATTTATGTGAATGATTTAGCCAAAGACATAAATGATTTAAAGTGTGGGATAACACTGTTAGACCGTGAGCCATACACTTTTTTGTTACCATCTCAAGGGACACATTCTTACTAGTACCATGTTATTGAGTACCTTGTAGAGAAACAAAAAATCCATGATAGCAGTGTGAACATGGTAGCTGATTCCTGTTATTAGGGTTATCTCCCCCTTTTAAGCAAAACTCTTGTTTCTTTAAAAAAAACGTTTTCGTTGAAACTAGAAGAGCTACAGGTCTAATATTTTGCATGTATTACACATTTAGGGTCCTCTACCAAGTATTTATAAAATGGTGACCCCAGGGTCAAATATGGCCCAGACCCGTGGGTAAACATTTTTCATAGAGTTATATAGGATATCTTTAAAAATAAATAATTTCTCTAAAACTGTAAGAGCTAGAGGTCCCATATTATGCATGAAGCATAAGCTTATGGTCCACTAGCAAGTTTGTTAAAATGTTGACCCTGGGGTCATATCTGGCTGCGCCCCAGGGGTCATATATTTACATAGAGTCATATAGAAACATCTTTAAAATCTCTTCTCTAAAAAAACAAGAGCCAGAGGTCTACTATTTTGCATATTGTATAAGCTTATGGTTCTCTACCAATTTTGTTCAAATCGTGACTGTGTCCATCTATGGCGGTTCTGGGGTCAAAGTTTTCCAAAAGTTATATAAATATTCTTTTTCTGACACTACAAAAGCTGGAGGTCTAATACGATGCATGTAGCATAAGAGTATTGATCTCTACCAATTTATTTTGTTCAAATGGCGATCTTATGGTCAAATTTCGCCTGGTCCCGGGGGTCACATAGTTACATAGAGTTATGTAGGAACGTCTATAAACATCTTCTTCTCTGAAACTACAAGAGCTAGAGGTCTAATAAGCTACATGTAGCTAAAGATTATTGTCCTGTACCAAATAATTTAAATGGTGTCCCTTGAATCAAGCCTGGAATCAAATTAGGTCCTGTCCCGGGAGTCACACTATAACATTGAATTATATAGGAAAACATATTCAAACAGCTTCTCTGATACTTCAAAAGCTAAATAATAGTTCGCATGTACCATAAGCTTATGATCTATTCAAAAGGGCGACAATGGGGTCAAATATGGCCACTACGGGGTCACAGTTTTACAGATTTATACAAAGAAATTGTTGTTGTTTCTTAAAACATGAGAGCACTTTGAGACAAGGCGAGTGTGTCTCTTGTTTATGGCTTGAAGTTGTACACTTTTCATAAAAACACTTCAAAAGTTTAAAGCGAACTGAAATATATAGAGAATGTGACTTTTGATAAGGTATTCTATTATGAAGACTTAACCATGTTTACAAATCGCATATTGAATAAATCCACGAACTAAAATCACAAAGTAGACCACTGCATTTTCAGCTAATTGCAAGTTAACAGAAAGAAAAAGAAAAGACATTTTACGGTTTAACTGTTGATTTTTAGGTGTTTGTTTTACAAATTTTAAAATAACAGGCCAAATTAAGACAAAATTACACTACAAAATCAGTTTATCAAAACTCTATCCAGGTGTTCAGCTCATATAATAATGCATATGTGTCGCTTAAAAGTATATGTTAATGCATGGGTTCTTATAATACCCGTGATTGAATAAGTGTAAATGATTTTATTTTTTTTTGTCTGGCTGGTTAAGGCTTTTTATATTGAATCTATAGAGTTTTGATTCTCAAACTATGTAAGTTATGTATATACCTCGAGGTCAGTAGGTTTAGAAACGATGTACATATGTGGTAAAATGTGGCTGTTGTTGGCGGGATAGCTACTTTAACTGCAGCAGCACCTGTATGCCGGATATAGCTTTTAGAGTAAACATCAGTAAACTAAATGATCACTAAATGTAATCTATCTCGATGCATTGGGTACCGATTCTTATCAGGAAGCGTTTATTTATTTTTTATCTTATATGTATGTTATATTGTCACATTAAGTTATATTATTTAAATGAGATAATATGTACTGAGTATTCTTAATTGTCCTTTTTTATCCCAAGGCATTAATTGCCAAGTTTATCAAAACAGCAATGAGCTGGGCATATATAAGGCTTGCAGGCATATTGCAACTCGACATACATGAACTTGATGCTAACTTGCTAGATAAGAGAGACCGTTGTGAACCCATCTTCTTGGATATAACCTTAATGACGGATTAACATTTTAGTTGTATGTATTTTAATGCACTCATCCTGCTTGAGCGCATACAGCCTGTTGAAGCAATGGATAGCACGGGGGACTTTAAATCCAGAGGACCCTGGTTCAATCCTCACCGGAGCCAGTGAATTTTGTCGGTGTGTTCTTGGGCAAGACACTTTTACCCTCGTCCGTCGGATGGGGACGAAAACCAGGCAATCCCGTGCAGCGCTTTTTTTTCTCCCATCATGTTAAAGAAACATAGGTGTCTATTCGTCAGTAGAGCAGGTTCCTAAATGCCTATATCCCCATCCCACCGACACACACACACACACACACACACACACACACACTCCCTCTCTCTCTTCATTGGCAATACACCTTCTTTTTTAGGTAATAATCATTCCATTTGCATGCGCATGCGTAAAAGTCGGGGTTATGCCTACTATCCTAGGTTAATTCCATACTCTAAATCAAGTACGGAGAGGTCTTACATAGGCATTGCCTGTTGTCCCATCCCATTCAGTACTTGAATAAAATATTGTTTAAATTAAGTACGGAGAACATCACAACCTATATTTAGATACATATCTTAAGCAGGTGATATTGTAACAACTACACCAATACTAACAAATAGTTGCCATGGTAAGTAGTTAGTACAGTGATCTGGGTGTCAGTCTAAAGTTATTTCTTCGTCGACGCCTTGTGGTTCCCGGGCAAGAATTTGACCATTGCATATCCAGGCAAAGTGATCGTGGCTCCAGCGAAAAATGAAGTGTTTACTAGAAAATTTGCAGCAACTCTGCAGTTCTGCAGGTAAGAAGGTTTTAGGCACATTCTGCATATTTTTATCTAGATGTTAATGAAGAGAGAGCCGGATCTAATGTTCATTCCTGTTGGCGCCATATAACATGTTTGTGTTGGTGCGCCGTAAAACACCAATTCAAATCAATTCATCTTTGTCGATTCTTTTTCCAGTAACACAAAAATGGTTCGTGCAAATGCATATACTACTATTTTTACATTTCATATGCAGAATTCTTCATTGTGTTGTATATGGGTGGGGTAAATCAGGTGTAAAAATCCTTAACATATGAATAACTTGTAATTAAAAAGTATTAAAATTGACACCTTTTAAGATTTTGCGTTGCAATATGCAATGTTTAATTCATGTATTTATGTGTAATACATAATCCAAATGCGTAATCATAATAAGTATTGCCACGACGCATAACCATAAAATAGACTTTTGTTAAAAACAAAACACGTTAAACCGCACATTTCCTTTATCTAGAATCCTTTGGACTGTGTGTCGTCTGTGCAATATATGTATATATCATAACATATTAATACTGTTTATGTTGCAGTTACCTTGAGGAAGGCTTATACTTCTAGTTTGGCATGTGTCTCAACTTATCAGGCTTACTGAACACATATGTGCAATGCCATGAACATTACTTAGTACTTAATTTCATCAATCTATCATAACAATCCCTTATTAATATTATAATATTATTTAAATCATGTAAAAAGATTGTAAATTACCGATTCTTACAAGTTTACACATATAATGTAAAAAATATTGACTAAACTAAATGCATAAAAATGTGTTAATAGTGGGTGGGGTAAATAGACTTCTAATTTAAAGCAAAATAGAGATTTTAAACTGAATTCAGTGCTAAAAAAGAGCTTATTTACGCTTTATGTAACTTAATGAATTGTAAACTTAAGTGCATCTTTAAAAAGTACATCAATAATTATGCACACAAGCATGACATTCCAAAATGAACATCAAAATCTTATATGAAAGCTCTACAATGATAATCTATTAATGTTCGATTTTTTTTTTATATAAGCTACCTGTTCCAGATTGCTATCATGGAAAAATGTAATCTATATACATTGGTCTTTTCAAAAAGTGGTGGTAGAATTTGTCCCTTGAGTTGGTAACAATATCGAAAATTTTGGGTCCTGGCTCAAGGCCTATGTCTGATGAACTATGTTTAGCTATTCTATTGTATGCTGATGATATTATAATTTTAGCTGAGAACGAAATTGTTATGCAAAGAATGTTAGATAAAGTTAGTGAATGGTGTAATAAATGGCGCATTTGCATCAACGAGACAAAAACCAAGGTGTTGCATTTTAGATCCAAACATGTAAATAAATCGGATTTTAAATTCAAATGTGGAACTAAAGACATTGATTTCGATTGTAATTATAAATACCTTGGATTTTGGTTCAATGATCATCTTGATATGAAACTGTCCATTAAAGAGGTAGCAAAGTCAGCCAGTTAAGCTCTTGGTGCAATATATATTAAATTTATATGTGCTGGTGGAATGACTTTCAGTGTTTATACAAAAATGCTTGAATCCATTATTGAGCCCGTATTATTCTATTGTTCTGGTATATGGGGTCAAAATAAATTCAGTGAAATAGAAACTTTTTTAAATAAAGCAGGTCGATATTTTCTGGGAGTTACACAATACTGCTCAAAAATCTCCGCCAGGGGAGATCTAGGGTGGGAGTCTTGCGGCACTAAACAGAAAATTGAAACCTTTCGATTATGGTGCAGAATAAAAAATATGCCAGAACATAGAATAATACGTAGAGTGCATGAATGGTCTTTAGATAAATCAAGGTCATGGGAAAGTAAAATGCTAACGTTTATTCAAAGCACATATTCTGCAGAATATATGATATGTATAAATCCAAATGCAAGTGTCTGTGTACGTAAGATACGTGAATACCTGAACCAAGAAGATAAAAATGTATGGTTTGGAAAACTAATGAGTGATGGAAAAAACTGTCAAAATGGTAATTAATTAAGAACGTATAGAAAGTATGACAGAACTTAAAACTGAATATTATGTAAAGTGTAATCTAAGTAGGGGCCATCGACGCATTCTTGCTAAATTTAGAAGTTGCAATCTGCCCTTAGCAATAGAAACAGGGAGATATGCTCGACCGAAAACACCTGTTAGTGAACGACTTTGTAAATTGTGTACCAAGTCAACTACAGAGGATGAAACTCATTTTTTAGTCGACTGTGATTTTTACTGAGATCTGAGATTTGATCTTTTTAATACTGCAAGCCAGTTAGATAATAGATTTTTAAATTGTTCGTCTATAGAAAAATATTTTTTTCTGATGAACTGTGATTCTTTACAGTACAAGTTAGCAAACCTACTTCTTAAAATGTATAAAAGGCGAGTTTTAGCTTTATGAACGAATAATATTTTAACTGAATCACAGTTTACTCATTATATATATAAATACATTAAATACACATTTATGCTCTTTAAAATTCACTACTTATATATGTGTGAATATAAGCGTGGATGAATATGCATATATAGAGAGATAAGTATATACAATGTTAACATTCAAATACATATGTGTTTGTGCAGTCACGGTTAATAAGGCTATCCAGATTTTTTTTTGATTTTTTTTTTACCAGATATTTTAAGTTAGTACCGTATAAGTCTTTTACACATTTTAAGTAATTGTTTTATATACTGTAATAAATATTAAATGTAAGTATTATACTAGTATATATATTAAATGAAAATACTTATTTATCTAGAGATAGTACATATAATCAGTTGTTATACCACAATAGCCTAAAATACACACTATGCATCGTGTAATACCCGTGGATATACACAGCATATGCTAGTTATTATGGTATAAATACAATAGAGCACGATTCTTGCACGTGTACGGACGATAATGCACTCGCTAACGCTCGTGCATTAATCTCCCCGTACACGTGCAAAACTCATGCTCTATTATATACTTTTATTATATATTAACTCTGACTGAACAAAACCGTCCAGCTGCACATTTGATGATGGAATTTTTATAATGTATATACATTTATAGTGTAGATATAATGAGATTATTGATTTGAAATATATGTGTTTTAAGTGTCTCAAAGTTCGTTATTACGGCCGGGTATAAAAGTTTGTTTGTGTAATATTTGCATATGTTTGTAACTTTTATATGTGACACTATAATAAACTATTAAAGTCTTAAGTCATAATCAAACAATAAACTGAAGTGGCCATGACTTGCGAATCAACACGGGCGATAACACAACAAAGGAAAATTAATGTTCCTCTTATTTCCATTGTGGCCCTACCATTGTCACGGAAAGGCAAGACAAACACACAATTCTGAATGATGAAAATGATACCATATGATTATTTACTATAGACTAGTAGAATCTTAATTAATTTAAAAAAACGAGGTCTGGCGTGGCGCGGCGGATTTGTAACCAGAGGCCCTGGGTTCAATCCTCCGTGGTGCCACTTAGTTTCGTTGGTGAGTTCTTGGGCAAGACACTTTCGCTTAGCCTCGTCCGTCGGATGGGAATTTAAACCGGGCGGTCGGTCTATCCTTCTAGCAAGTTAATTCTATTCGATTATGGATAATAAGAGTAGGGCACGGTTCCCGGTTTCCTATGTATAAATATAAATGTATACACTGCCTAAATTGATGAGCCGTTAAACAACATTCAGTTAATTAAAAAACATATATGCACAGAGCTAGATATCTTGAAAACATAAGAAACAGACCGGATCCTGACCAGATCCTGTTTCAATGATATGGTGTTTGACTGCAACCTTGACTATTATAGTGTATCCATTTAAACTTTATAAGCAAAATTCCTTTTTGCCAAAACCTTAGACCTTGAAAAATGAAAACAACAAAATATATTTCCTATAAACCTTGCGTTATAATGTTACTTTCTTTACACATCTATATCCATTTTACCAATCTTGTTCTGTCTTTAACCATATTTCCACCAGTGTGCTCAAACCTGTTTTTTTTTTTAATACAAACATTCTGTAATAATTAGATATAAGTTAGAATCCCAGAAATCTATATTCGGTAGATCAGATGGTATCGACCAACCTCTTGGCCCATGGACGAGATGTGGTCTGTATATGGGAACATGACTCTATCAGTTAAACTCATGAATCGTTCTTGATTTATCTCCCTTACGAGTGACTAGATTACTCAATTGATAAACGTTGAAAAAAAAGTGTTCAATTAATGACGGAAAAATCAAGTTTGAATTAAAGAAACTACAAACAAAACGTTCGGTTAGAATTAAAGAGGTGTGGAATAAAGAGTTCATTTTATTTTGTATAGTGTTGAGTAAAATACTTAATTAAAATTGGACTCACGAACTCCTATCCAGCATACATAATCCTTGATTCCGTTTAAACCATTAGCGTTGCTGAGACATAGGTTATTTATATATTTAAAAAATATATCATTGAAACAACCTCGAAAGATAGCTTATTAAATTATTCCATACTTAACTGACTGATAAGCCCCGATAGACAGAGGCCTGATTACAGTTTGTAATACCATTTCTAAAAAACAATCTACTTTTGAAAAACAAAAACATGTAAACCTTTTATATCTATATAAACACTGTGTTTATAATCTTCTGTTTTGTTTTCAGATGAACAGGCATAAGAAGCCCTGTATCGGTTATCGTGTTTAAATATATGGTGTCCAATCGGTTGTTTTATCTCATTGGTAATTTCTGACAAATTTAGTAAAAATAAATTGAAAGCAAGGCCTCAATTCTCTAAATAATTGGCGTGTATGGGGTGGGGTGGGGTCGCGTGGCGTGGAAGAAGTGGAAAGGTTGTCTGATATAATCTTTTTTTTTTAAATATTACATGACAAATGAAGGACCTGGAGTATTAATAAAGAACAAATAGTACTTTTCAGTCAAGGGCAATAATTCTTCTGCTCCAACTTGGCTGGTTATTGAAATTGTTTAAGCTTTCGACTTCACAAAGTCGACCAAAAAATTAAAAAAGCTTGAGTTTTAACATGACAAAATATGACATTGTTTAATAACAAAGGACCATAACTCTAATGTTACTAATCCGATCTAGCTGGTTTTCAACGGTTCAGACCAATATCTCATTCCTAATAAAAGGTATTGAGCCGAAACCGATTTCCTATTTTAAGTACAATGACCATGATCCTGACCCTAGTGACGCCAACTGCAATCCAAAGCTTCATTTACATATAAGCTAGCTACACACCAAGTTTCTTTCCAATATCTCATTCCTAACTCAAGTTATTGAGTGTAAACTGATTGTCTATGTTTAGTAACAATGACCCCGGTGATCACAAATGCAACCCCAAGCGTCATTTTCATATAAGTTACCTACACACAATGTTTCCGGCCAATATTTCATTCCTGACAAACGTTATTGAGTGGAAACCCATTGTATATTTTTAGTAACCTTGGGCTAAATGACCCGAATAGCAAACCCGAGCTTTCTTTCCATGAGCTGCACCTTTCGGTACAGTTTCGTTAAACTCCCTAACTGAAGAAAACTAGTTACTGATAGGAATCCAATTTTCTATATGTAACAGTGACATTGACCTTACGTTATAGAGCAGAAACCGTTTTTATTTTTTTTATTTTTAGCAACAGTGACCTAGACTTTGACCCCAGTGACGCCGAATGCAAACCCAAGCATGCTTTTGGAATAAGCTTTATACACACCAAGTTTCGGGCCAATATCTCTTCCTAAGTGTTATCGAGCGGGAAATGATTTTCTATTTTTAGTAACGGTGACCTTGACCCTGACCCCAGTGACCCAAAATGCAATCCCAGGCTTCATTTTCATGTAAGCTACCTACACAACAAGTTTAGGGCAAATATCTCATTCCTAAGTAAAGTTATTGAGCAGAATGTTATAGTAACAGTGACCTTGACCCCAGTGACCGCAAATGCAATCGCAAGATTCCTTTTCACATAAGCTACCTTCATACCAAGTGTCAGGCCAATATCTTATTCCTAACTAAAGTTAGAGAGCGGAAAACGATTATCTATTTTAGTAACAGCGACCTTGGACCCACTGACCCTAAATGCAATCCCAAGTTTCATTTTCATATAAACTACCTACTTTCGGACCAATATCTCCTTCATAACTAAAGTTATTGAGCGGAATCAGTTTTTCTATTTTTAGTAACGGTGACCTTGACCCCAAATGCAAAATTTAGCTTCCTTTTCACATAAGTTACCTACCCAGAAATTGTCATATCTCTTTCCTAACTAAAAGTTATTGAATGGAAACGAAGCGTGACACGTTGTCAGACTGACGGACTGACGGACGGACGGATGGAGTGCAATCCTATAGTCCCTCCGGTCACGACCGGTAGGGGACTAATAATACTTACAACTAGAAATATGATTCCAAAATGATTTTTTATGGATTTTCAGAAACAAAAATTCACCGAGTCGTGTTTTCCTGTCTAACTGTCCAAACATTTGCATACGTTATTAATAAGTCAACCGAACTTAATATGCGGCTTATGTAATGCTTATTTAATGCATTTGCACATTTCCTATGAAACTGAAGAACGTTAGGAGGATTTTCTTTTGTACTTGTACTTGGCACTAATTACTCGTCCAGATCGTTGTCAGTCCCTATTTTATCAAGAATTACTGGCCAAACGCCAGAAGGGTTTATGCGCAAGCGCATTGTCCATCTGTGCGGGTGTCTGTATTGTAATTACAAGGGAAATGACTCTTATTTGAATAATGATAGATGTATGGTATATATTGCGTTCTTTCTTTCTTCTCATTGCCCTCTGTCATTGTGTGAAGTTTCAATTCAGTCCCGTTAGTAGTTTAAAAGTTATGCTCCGGACAAGACTTATGGGTACAAAATTACAAAGGGCAATAACTATAATTTTGAATGAAGACGGAGTTATGGTTATTCATTATGGCAATGTTCTCTGTATGGGCTATTATTGTGCGAAGTTTTAATAAAATGCATTTATTACTGAGAAAATAACTAAACGCAATTGTTGACAGACGGGTGGACGGACGGACGGCTGGACTTCGTCAATCCATAAAATTGCTTTGCTACGCAATCTGGCGAAACAAGAAAAATGTCAAAATCTGTTCGGTGATTCTTGAGAAAAAAAAATTCAAAGGTTGGATGTCGCGTTGACCTAATTGCAATAACATTTGCAAAACATTGACCTAAGGATTATCAATGTGAAGTTTGGACTGACCAAGCGGTTTCTGAGATAAGTCGTTTGAAGAAAAGTTAACGACGGACGGACGGACGACCGACGGACGACGGACTAAGCGTGATAACAATTGTTCACGTTTGATCCTTCGGCTCAGGTCATATAACAATGAGGCTCAAGAGAGTATATAACCGTTCTATTTGCTAAAATGGCTCTTTTAACAATAACAAGTTTAGTAAAGATAGGATGAAAGAAGGAGTCCGAGTGTTAAATAAGCAAATTGTAGCATTTGCAAATAACTCCAGCACGATTATTATGTTGTTTCTAGTCCGACAATGCAAGGTTTTTCAATTTGTCAAAGCTTTCTCCTATGATCGAGATAACGTCATACAAATAACACATTTCGTGTAAAAAGAACATTTTTTTGACATGTTTGTAACAGATCTGATGCAAAAGTGAAAGAGAAAGAGTGTTAACAAAGCAAAGTTTACATCTTAAAACAAAATAATAATACAAATACAACTACCTGGAGTGGGGCGGGTGGGGGCGGGGATTTGGCGTTGGTGAAAGGATGGATGTGATTCAGGCATGGCTGGTTTTCAAACTTGTCAAACTTCAAATTTGTCTGAGATTGTATTGATATTAACAATCTGAACATGTTTGATAAAGATCAAATGAAAAATGAAATATATGCAGATTTAACAAGACAAAATACACCATTTTTCACTAAATCAAGAGTCATAACTCTGCTGCTTACACATATCGTTAATAGTAAGACATTGACAAAGTTTGGTAAAGATCAAATACAAAACGAAGGTGCTGGAAGGTTAACAAGGCAACAAATGACTTGTTTTAGTACACACGCGTCATACGATCCAGCTGGTTTTCGAACTTCAACTGATATAGGGAGAAATATCTGTGAACTACCAAGGACAGACAACCTTCGAACGAACTACGGCAGGGCGCCTAGCTATGACGAGATACACAGAAATCAAGCGCATGCATTCACTTCCTAAAAAGGATAGCTGCAACACACGCTGATGAACTGAAGGCATGCTGATGAGCATCAGTGAATCGCTTAAAGGGCCATAGCTCTTATAAAATATCGAAACCAATGTTATTTGACATTATGATCATGCTCATATCATCCAAAGTCACAATGCCAATTTGATAATAATCCACCAAAATATAAATGACGAGTTATATACGGTATGAAGAGGTCAATGACCTTGAATCTCCACTGATAGCTAGATCAGCATTCCTGTGAAGGTACATGAACATCTGTCGAGTAGTTTCGGAGGAGTTGTCGCTACAAGTTTTTACTATAAACTCTAAGTAAACAATGGCCGGTGGCCGCCATGTTTAAAGTCGAATCAAAATGATTTTTGACAAGGACCAACATCATGTCATGCTGATCATTTTAGAAAAAGTCCCATATCAATATCACTTATAGTTTTCAACAGGGAGTACGTCATATGACGTACTCCCTGTTTTCAAGAAGTAGTCGCTACAAACTTTTTTTTTAAAAATCTATTTTTTAGCTCTGGCGGACATCTTGAATTAACTAGACATCATGGGCAATATTCCTGTGAAGTTTTATGAAAATCCACCCAGTAGTTTCAGAGGAGTAGTCGCTACAAAAAGAAAAAGTTTACGAACGGACAGACAGAAGGGCGGACGACGGACACCGCACCAAAAAAAATTTTAATCAAATTGTTTCTTTATGATAATTACCCTCATATTATGCCAAACCACCATGGCACATTTGAAAACAATCGATGAGTTAGATACACACAATATGTGTAAACGGGCTGACGGACGGACAGAAAGACAAGCTGAAACCAGTATACTTACTCTAAACTTTAAAAATGGGAGTAAAGAATGGTCAACAAGGTTATTAGTATTGTGATAATATTTTTATTTAAAAATAGCAAAACTGACAACTACAATATATACATACATAAATCTAAAATATCACAGTGCAAGATGTATAAAACAGATGTCACAACTTAATATCATGACTATATACTTATATCTAAAGGCATAGCAAACGAGATGAATGTGGTTTAATCGCGGTTCCATATTATTTTTCAAGCATGTTTCATTGCAGTCCCATTAGTAGTTTTTTAGTTATGCTCCAGACAAGAATTACAACTATACAATTACAAAGGGCAACAATGAAGAAAGTTATGGTTATTGTCCTCTGCAATACCTCGCATTGCCCGCTATCATATTGAAGTCATTAAGTAGTTTTTGAGTTATGCTCCAGACAAGAATTATAAGTATCAAATTACGAAGGGCAATAGCTCTAATTTGAATGAAGATAGAGTTATTGTTCTTGTGCTCTACATTTCCTCTCATTGCCCTACAGCATTGTGTGAAGTTTTGTTGCTTTAAATGTATTATAATCAACAATTAATGAGAAAACAACCTGCTTTGAACTATTTAATTGAATAATCTTGTCCCAAACAACTACATCATGGAATTCATGTTTTAAGAAATAAAGTGTGTGTGTAATTCTAAGGTTTATAGTCCGTCCGCCAACGAACACGTCAGGGTATACCTGACGCGATGGGCACAATAGAGTCTGGGCTTTTTTAAGAAATAAATTATTTCCAGCGGGTTTATATTGTCCCAGATCAAAACCTGGTGGGCCGGACCTGAAGACCATCGATATCAAGGGCCGTAGGTCCGCTGTTTTGACGCGTTTCAAGTCCCAACCACCAGGTTTTGATCTCGCACAATATAAACGCTGTTTTTATAAAATGATTTTATCAATAGTCATGAAGACAATAATTACCGAATACCACAAATAGGTTGGAAAGTGAATTTGGTTTTATAGCACAACATAAAAAGGTTATAATGCACCAACACGGAACATAAGAAAAGTGATCAAGAAATTCGCGGGATTTTTACCAAAGCATTATATGGTAGTATTCACTAAGAAAATGGAAATTTCCACCAGAAAGAGTGTGGGGTGGGGTGAGGTGAGGTGGGGTGGGGGTTTACAATGTTTTTTACATTTTGCAGTTTCATAATGGAAAACTTTGTTTTGGAAGGGATAATATCATGAACAATAGGGGGGGGGGGTCACAGCTTGCATTTTGCAGGGGATAATATCACCAAGAATAATTAAAGCTTGCATTTTGCAGGGGATAATATGACCAAGAATAATTAAAGCTGGCATTTTGCAGGGTATAATTTCATCACCAATAACCGAAGCTGGCATTTTGCAGGGGATAATATAATCACCAATAACCAAAGCTGGCATTTTGCAGGGGATAATATAATCACCAATAGTCAAAGCTGGCATTTTGCAGGGGATAATATCATCACCAATAGTCAAAGCTGGCATTTTGCAGGGGATAATATCATCACCAATAGTCAAAGCTGGCATTTTGCAGGGGATAATATCATCACCAATAGTCAAAGCTGGCATTTTGTAGGGGATATCATCACCAATAATCAAAGCTGGCATTTTGCAGGGTATACTATCATCACCAATATCAAAGCTGGCATTTTGCAGGGGATATTACCATCACAAAGATAGAGACCTGGCATTTTGCAGGAGATAATAACCAACAATAACCAAACCTGGAATGTTGCAGGAGATTAAACCATCAACAATAATCAGAGCTGAAGTTTGCCTTTTTTACTGTTAAAGGGACACACGGCAATCTAATATTTTTCAAATTTGCAGCGTCTCGTTATTTTTTCTACACAACTTGTACATTTTCAGATCATTATTAATAACTATTGGAAAAGTTCAAAGAAAAATGTTTTTCGCACATTTCTATTTTTATATTGCACCACCAATATATTAAACCTATATGGTATTCGCACTTTACTATTTTTATATTGCACCACCAATATATTAAACCTATATGGTATTCGCACTTTACTATTTTTATATTGCACCACCAATATATTAAACCTATATGGTAGAAGGAAGAAAACTTGAAAACTCCTAGTTTTTATTTAAGAAATAAAATATTTCAAGCGGGTTTATATTGTCCCAGATCAATACCGGGTGGGCGGGACTTGAAGTTCATCGATACCAAGGGCCGTAGGCCTGCGGTTTCGATGTGTTTCATGTCCCAAACAACAAGTTTTGATCTCGCACAATATAAACCCGCTGGAAATATTTTGTTTCTTATCTAACATGGAGTTTTATGTATCATGAAAAACATTTTGTGAGAGATTGCACAAAATGCAAACAAATTCTCACAACTTACATTGTATGCCAATTTCTCAACATCAAACGAGAAGGATATACAGCTTCATTCTATTTAAATGTGTTGTTGGAACGTAGCGTCGCTTAAATTAAAATAACGCATTTCATTGCATTGTTGTTTTGCATCTGATGTTTAAAATGACGTCTAAACGGTTAACGTACATGACGTCAGAGGTTCATATAGCTTTTTTCAGACCACCCTAATAACCATTCTACATTGAGTATTTTAATAAACCATGTTAGATTACCTTTTATTTACTTATATTCAAGCAGGTTTACATTTTAAAGCTTGATAAATACTTCAAATTGCCATATGTCCCTTTAATACTAAAATAAATCGACAATGATTAAATTTTATCTAGCGTTTGCCTTTATTGGTAAAAATATACAAAAATAACAAAACATACCAACAAACAATGATCAGATCTAGATTTCTATACAAGCTAACAATTCAATCTATAAAATCAATTTCTAGTTTGGTTAACATATTATGCTTGCATAACTATTATTATGAAGGTACATGTTTAATTATGACTGTGTTTGTGTATTTATCACATAACTTCGGTGTAGGGAGTGGAATAACACCTTTCAATATTTGCGATAATCCACTAGTGATATAACTATGCAAATGAGGGCATCGGCATTGTGTCGTCGAGTTCGTAACCGCTCAAAATACCGGATGAGGCAGTTCTGTTGTTCGGTTTGGCACGGAGAAAGTCGAGTCAACACACGACGTCATCATTCAGACAAATGATGTCATCATACGTTGACGTTATATGTAGGCAGATACAATAAGAAATGTTCCTTATGAGGCTGTGTTGGAGTTACATGTATGTGATAAATAGAATCTAACATTCGTGATTATTTAATACTGAATTTATTAAACTTGTTGGATAAAACTGATATGAGGCTTGACAGAGCCTTGCATCATATAATTTTATCGAACTTGTTTAATAAATTCAATATTGAACAGGCACTCATGTAAGATCTTCTATTTAATTAACGCCAGTACTTGGATATCTCCACCATATGTTGATATCATGACCATACTGACAATATGTCATATTATAATACAGTTGCAGGTGTTTTATAATACAGTTGCACGTGCTACTGTTTGTCGGAGATATCTTATTGGTTTGATTGGTTGAAATGGATTAATGATTGACAACTGACGTCATGTTAATTGCTAAAATAGACATACAATTTTAGAAAGAGCATACATGTAACACTACATAGATATATTCAAACTGGAGTTGAATTTGAGTTGAACTGGGCTTTTATCAAGCACCAACAAAAAAAGATTAAACGGCGCCAACTAGTGCTGTTCCGATTAATCGATTTGATCAAGCATCGGTCAGTTAAGCCTTTTTCCCGATTAATTGATTACAATTTCTCATGATCAAATTGAACTGAATTGGGGTTTTAGGGTGCACCAAGAAAGGTTATATGGCGTCAAACAGGGATGAACATGCCAGGGTCATCCTCCATTTACATCTAGATAAAATATGGAGAATGGGCTTAGAACTCCTAACCTGCAGAACTGCAGAGATACTGCAAATTCTATTGTAGACACTCCATCTATGATGGAACCACGTTTCCTCATTTGCATTTTCAGTGTCATGAAGTAGACCTTCAATGAGCATGATGAAAAAATGAAATTATAACTTTTGCAACCATAAACCATATATCTCTAAAGGGGTAGTTTCATTCAATTGACCAGAATATAGTTGAAATGTGTTTCTTTTTTTCATTATAGTCTGAAAAAGGCTTACACAGGTGTCTTATATGGAAGCCGTGTTTGATTAATGATCGATCATCGGTTGTTTGAAAATTCTGATGATCGATCACAAATTTTCAACTGATTCCCAACACTAGCGCCAACAGGAATGCAGGAATGAACATTCCAGGTTCACTCTCCATTTACATCTAGATAAAAATATGCAGAATGGGCCTAGAATCGTCTCACCTGCAGAACGGCAGAGTTGCTGCAAGTGCTATTGTAAGCACTCCAGTTTCGCTGGAGACACGGTATTTGTTTTCTGCCTCTACTCAAGTAGCACCTGAAACTATACAGGGATGATGAAGAGCTTTAATGAACATGGCAAAAATGACAAAATGAACATAACTTCATGGGGATTATACATCTCTTCCTGAATAAGCAGGGGCACTATTCTTGCCCGGGAACCACACAGGGCTACATTGGAGTTTACGGCTTTACCAACTCTAAAAGGTCATACAGCCCCAAAAGAAATGAACAGGCCCCAACAGGAATGAACATTCTATAAAACACTTTAACCTTTAATTACACCGAATAAAATTATAAAATATAACTTGCAAAACTTTATTGTTGCTGCAATTTTTGTTTTAAAAATGCTATCGATGCTGGAGCCACGTTAGTTCTTTTTCTGCTACTACCCACAAAGCCTTGTGTAAATCACACTTGTCATATGATGACCTTCTTTTCTTTTATTTGAGTATGAAAAAAAATAAACAAAATGAAGATACACACAATTCGAGGAAATCTACCCTTCTTCAAAGAAGGGCAGTGGCCTCAATTTTACCCGTGAACCACATGGTCCTTAATATCAAAAATCTACATTGTAACTAAACATGACACATTTGTATATAACATATTTTTCTATATCACTAGAACAAAGCTTTAAACTGCATACTATAAAACTTTTACGAAGACTGTAAACAAGCGAAACAAGAAATATAAAATTATGTGACATATATAGCATAATATGTTATGGTAAACATGTATGAATGAATTGAATTGGATTTTATAGTTGCGTCAACAGAAATGTTCATGCACGGGCGGGCACCTGGGTAGAACCACAGACATTCTGCAAGCCAGCTGGATAGCTTTCTCACATAAAGATTCCTGGTCACATGAGGGCACAAACCGGCAGCAGTGATAGGCAAGTGATTTCAAGTCAGAGATTCTGACCACTCGGCCGGGAGTTGAATTGAATTGGGGTTTTACGGCGCACCAACTCATGAAAGGTTATATGGCGCCTAACAGGAATGAACATGCCAGGCTCATCCTCCATTTACATCGAGATAAAATATGGAGGACGGGCCTAGAACCTTCTCACCCTGAACTGCAGAGTTGCTGCAAATTCTATTGTACACACTCCATTAACGCTGGAGCCACGTTATTGTTTTTCTGCCACTGCTCTAGTGATATGAGCGAGATAGCACCTGAAACAATGCAGGGGTCATGATGAAGACCTTTAATGAGCATGATAAAATGAACATGAATTTGGGGGGGTTCTACCCCTCTGACTTCCCCTCCAACGGGATCTGCAGTGGCCCTATTCTTTGCCCCGTAACCACACGGGGCTCACTTGGCCTGGGACGTCCCCATGTAAGACTGAGGTGAATGATTGAATCTAATACGAGCTAATATGGCACACTAGTTGCGACTTTTGGGAAAGTACAATTTTAAATTAGACAGAGAAATATATGCCTTTGAAGTCTTCAGTATGCCTAAGTACCACACACTATTCCATTAAGGTACAGCATTATGTTATTAGAACATTCTCTGACATATACAATGCACCTATCCTGTACAATAACATTACAATAACATTCTGTTTAACACCAGCTTATATCAATTCTGTCAATTTGTAATGCTCTTTTCACTCTTAGTATGTCTTAAATTCTAATTCAATTGTAACATTTAATAAATGCATTCACCTTTCAAAATGACCCAAGGATGTTAAAGAGACATCTTGAAGCATTAAAATTATACAACTTCAAATTATAAATCTCGTATCCTTTTGACATTAAACTGCTTCATATATGGTAATTAATTTAAAGTAACAAGATTTTAAGATTCCATTTTTTTTTCATTATTCTACCATAGGTTTATATATTTTGCAATTTCTTTGAACACTTAATAAAATAAAATAATGAGGAACTGCTTATATGCAAGTTTTGAAGAAAAACAAACGGGATTGCCGTGTGTCCCTTTAAAACTGTCAAACATAACGAGAAAGAAATAATTAACAGGCTGCATAAAAAATGAAAATATTATACAACAAGAGGTCAATGACCTTGAAGCTCTACTGGTAGATTTTGATAGCCAGATAAGCCATGGGAACATGCGAATTGTTATGGAAATAGAACCACTTTCAAAGATGTGGACGTTGCCATAAGTTTCTTCTAAGTAACTTTATGTAAACACCGACGGCCACTGGCGGCCATGTTTGACAACACATTTTGGTAGAGGTTCCAATTCAATATCACTTAAGTTTTTTGAGAAGTAATCGCCAGTCGCATTTTTAAAAACTATTTTTAGCAGTGGCGGTCATCCTGAATGTCCTACAGACCTGAATTTTTTCTAGGAACAACTAGACATCAAGAGCAACATTCCTCTGAAGTTTCGTGAAAATCCGTCAAGTAGTTTCAGATGAGTAATCCTCACAAGTTTTTCGTATATAACTATGTAAACAAAGATGGTCGCTGGCAGCCATGTTTGACATCAAATCAAAATGAGCTTGGTTAGTCATAGTGCCAGTCATTTTGTTTAAGGTTCCAAATCAATATGACTTACAGTTTTTGAGAAGTAGTCGCCATAAAGTCACATTTTTAAAATCTATTTTTAGCAATGGTGGCCATTTTGAATTTCCTATTGACCTGAATTTTTGCTATGATCAACTAGACATCTAGAGAAACATTCCTGTGAAGTTATATGAAAACCTGTCAAGTAGTTTCAGAGGAGTAGTCGCCACAAAAAAGTTTACGGACTGACAGACTGACGACGCACCACGGCATAAGCTCTGCTAACCTTTGATCAGTAGAGCTAATAAAATACACTCTGTAAAATATTATACAATAAAATACACTCTGTATGACCAAAATTGGGTCTAGTAATAATGTAATGTCAATTTGTAAATAAAGCTATGTTGCAGGATACGAACGACAAACAATGAACAAATATGTAAATCTATTTGCATAAATTTGAATATACATATAAACATGTCATATTCTTCAGCATGATATTGTCATGATTTTGCAAAACAAAAAAAGCACTCTTATCAAAACAAAAAAACTATCACTGAAGGTAATAAATACACCCCGGATAAATTCTAAGTCAAAGGGCCATAATTCTATAATAAATTAGCCAATCAACAATGGGTGATGTAGAGGGACACAACTATGTTCGAAACATCTTTTGGCATATGACCAATCACAAAGGGATGATATTAAGAGAGTTCCACAAACGTACATGAAGGTCATATTAAACTTAAAACATATTTTTTCAAAACTATTTTCAAGGTATAAGCCCACCTTGACTTTTGACCTTATGATCCAAAATCAGTTGGCCTCTGACCAACCACAAATGAATGATATTAAGAGAGATCCACGAACATAGGTCATATTAAATTTGGAATATTTTCCCCAAACTATATTCAAGCTCAAGTGTGACCTTGACAAACACTTGACCTTGACATTTGTCTGTATAATCCAAAATCAGCTGGCATCAGACTAACCCCAAATGAATACTCAATTACACTTTAAGGTATTTAAAAGAATAGACTCCCTGTAATCTTTCCCATCAGATACCAGACTCAATAGACTCCCTGTAACCTTTCCCATCAGATACCAGACTCAATAGGCTCCCTGTAACCTTGCCCATCAGATACCAGACTCAATAGGCTCCCTGTAACCTTGCCCATCAGATACCAGACTCAATAGGCTCCCTGTAATCTTTCCCATCAGATACCAGACTCAATAGGCTCCCTGTAACCTTGCCCATCAGATACCAGACTCAATAGACTCCCTGTAACCTTGCCCATCAGAAACCATACTCAATAGACTCCCTGTAACCTTGCCCATCAGATACCAGACTCAATAGACTCCCTGTAACCTTTCCCATCAGATACCAGAATCAATAGGCTCCCTGTAACCTTGCCCATCAGATACCAGACTCAATAGGCTCCCTGTAACCTTGCCCATCAGATACCAGAATCAATAGGCTCCCTGTAACCTTGCCCATCAGATACCAGAATCAATAAGCTTGTTGTAACCTTGCCCATCCGATACCAGAATCAATAGACTCAATGTAACCTTGCCCATCAGATACCAGAATCAATAGACTCCCTGTAACCTTGCCTATCAGATACCAGAATCAATAGGCTCCCTGTAACCTTGCCCATCAGATACAAGAATAAATAAGCTCGTTGTAACCTTGCCCATCCGATACCAGAATCAATAGACTCAATTTAACCTTGCCCATCAGATACCAGAATCAATAGACTCCCTGTCACCTTGCCCATCAGATACAAGAATCAATAGACTCAATGTAACCTTGCCCATCAGATACCAGAATCATTAGACTCAATGTAACCTTGCCCATCAGATACCAGAATCAATAAACTCAATGTAAACTTGCCCATCAGATACCAGAATCAATAGACTCAATGTAACCTTGCCCATCCGATACCAGAGCAATAGGCTCACTGTAACCTTGCCCATCAGATACCAGAATCAATAGGCTCCCTGTAACCTTGCCCAACAGATACCAGAATCAATAGACTCACTGTAACCTTGCCCATCAGATACCAGAATCAATAGGCTCACTGTAACCTTGCCCAACAGATACCAGAATTAATAGGCTCACTTAAACCTTGCCCATCAGAACTATACATGTACCAAAATCAATAGGCTCCCTGTAACCTTGCCCATCAGATACCAGAATCAAGCAGCTCAATGTAACCTTGCTCATCAGATACAAGAATCAATAGACTCCTTGTCACCTTGACCATCAGATACCAGAATCAATACTCAATGTAACCTTGCCCATCAGATACCAGAATCAATAGACTCAATGTAACCTTGCCCATCAGATACCAGAGTCAATAGACTCAATGTAAACTTGCCCATCAGATACCAGAATCAATAGACGCAATGTAACCTTGCCCATCCGATACCAGAAACAATAATCTCAATGTAACCTTGCATCTGATACCAGAATCAATAGGCTCACTGTAACCTTGCCCATCAGATACCAGAATCAATAGACTTCCTGTCACCTTGCCCATCAGATACCAGAATCAATAGACTCAATGTAACCTTGCCCATCAGATACCAGAGTCAATAGACTCAATGTAACCTTGCCCATCAGATACCAGAATCAATAGACTCAATGTAACCTTGCCCATCAGATACCAGAATCAATAAACTCAATGTAACCTTGCCCATCAGATACCAGAATCAATAGACTCAATGTAACCTTGCCCATCCGATACCAGAATCAATAGGCTCACTGTAACCTTGCCCATCAGATACCAGAATCAATAGGCTCCCTGTAACCTTGCCCATCAGATACCAGAATCAATAGACTCACTGTAACCTTGCCCATCAGATACCAGAATCAATAGGCTCACTGTAACCTTGCCCAACAGATACCAGAATTAATAGGCTCACTTAAACCTTGCCCATCAGATCTATACATGTACCAAAATCAATAGGCTCACTGTAACCTTGCCCAACAGATACCAGAATCAATAGGCTCGCTGTAACCTTGCCCAACAGCCCAACTGCCGTATAAAAGCCACTAGATGGAGCTGGGGCATTTAAATTTAGACATGGTTAAAACCCTTTTCAAAATATTGAAAATTCCACATCATGAAAAAATTTGGCAGAGAAGACAACTGATATTGAACAATTGTATTGGTAAAAACATATTTGTGAAAAAGAGTTTCTTATTCCTAGTTAAATATTTTTTTAAACCGAACTGACAGACATTTGAAAATATAGGGGAGGAGCCTGTGGGGTTATGAGCTGAGAAGTGTACACACATACACGAAGAAGTGTTTACAGCAGACGACACTCAGCGTTATGGCCTATAAATAGGCAATAGTTATAATTGCGTGCAAACCTCCACAGCAGTACTCTGAGATGGGATGTTTGTATCTGTGTCTATTCATGTGTTCCATATAAACAAATCATTCCTACCATTTTCACATCAGAATCAGAATCATCACCATGCACTTCTATATCCAACCTATGAAAATTAAATTTTCCCTCCTCAGGCTCAGTGATGTATGTTCCTTAGTCATAACTATAGACGATGTAATTCCTTATCTTATTATCTCCATCATGTCCAGCCATTCCTAACAAAAATTTGTACAGTTATGCTTTATTTTTGAATGATTATTCCCAACACAATGTCATCATAACATACATGTCAAAATTATATGCATATCTTGTGTACTGCAGTATATATACGCTGTTTCTCCCGACCAACTATAATTGACAAATAATTTTTATTTAAAACTGGAAACTTATGTCATGAAATATTTGCTGACAGCATGAAGTTCTGTTTAGTCATCAGATTACATTCATTTTGGAGTAATTCTTTTTTAAATTATAATACACAGTAAAGTGGATATTAGATGAAAATAAAATAGGAACTATAGGGTAAAACATGACTAATACTAAAAAAAATGTCAGAGTTTCAATAAAATAAACAAAAATGATATACTAGTAGTAGTTTGGAGTCATTAGATTGAAAAACTTTAATCCTAGCTGATTCGTTTAAGTACATGTTCATGTCATCTGCAAACTCTGCATCCAGTGAGAGTTGTTTACATGTGCTATTGAGTCGTTCACTGTAACTGACAGGCCTGTATAGCTGGTGTAATTGATGACACACCTCCAATCTCTCCCTACCAGGGTAGGGAATGTTGTCCCTTTAACAAATGCTGATAAATAGTTAATATAACTGTCTTAATATATACTAGTAATATAATTGTAAATGTATATTTATAATTAGTTTATATTATGTCTAAGTGAAAACAATGTTCAGCCATCGAACTGACTTTCATCACAAAATGCATGCAACAAAATAAGAACGGATATTAAGTACATTAGTACATTATCAGCATCCCATATATTTTTTTAGCCACCACACCCACCACCACAACCGCCACCACACCCACCACCACCACAGCCACCACCACCACCACAGCCACCACCATCACCACCACCACCACATCCTCCTCCACCACCACCACCACCACATCCTCCACAACCACCACAGCCACCGCACCCACCACCATCCCCACCGCCAGCATCCCCACCACCAGCATCCCCACCACCAGCATCCCCACCGCCAGCATCACCACCACCTTCAAGATCAGCTCCATCTCCAGCAGGATCCAGACCTCCTGCATCAGAGAAATCAGCCACGTGCATGCCTTCATACCCTCCACCACAGCCACCACACATCGCACACGCGTAGAACCCAAAATGACTCCGAATGTAAAAATTGGATGGAGTACTCCACATCAAGCCGGCAGCCATGATGAATGCCATATCGTCAGACGGAATTGTAGTTACGCTACGAGCACCTCGTGCAGTTGTAGATGGCATCACTCGTTGACCTTCCTTCCATCCACTAGGGCGTGGTACACACAACACATGCAGTAACGACACTGAGAATGCCAGGGCAATATTCTCGGCAACCTCGTTAGCAGCTGTACCCACATCTAAGATCCCCTTCTTCAAATCGGCCTTGCAAGACTCCAACTGGAGTGTGTAGCTGTTCTGCAAATATCCCAGGCTGATGGTCTGAACCTTACCAGTGGACATCTTGTAGAATCGTATTGACAAGGTTCCCGGACTGCCTGGCACTCCTGGTTTACCACGTTGTTGTCTCGTACCTACAGAAACAAAACAAGGATTTTGAATGAAATAATCTTTCTAATGACACGCGCTCGACATTTTAAATTTCTGAAGCATTTTTATCATAGTGACCAGAGCTCCAGATAAGCAATTATTGTGAAGATCTGATTTATGGTCTTGGATTTCTGTATAGCCTTTGTTTTGTTCTCAAGTTACGCAGTTGAAATTGACTGAAAATTCATAAAAAATCTCGAGTATTTTTCATAAAAATGTATACACATTTTAAGAAGTCAAACTACTGTTTTATTTACGGTACTACATTCGAATTAATTATTTTTTTGTATTGCCATTATTGTGTAAATTCAGTTATGATGTACATGTACGTGTTTTATAATTATGTGAACGATGTGATACCTGTGTATTCGGTATGACACGTCTGACTGGGGTACTTGCGTGCAATAAAACAGAAATATTATATCGATCACCAACATCCTGTTATTTGAACCACAAGACAACCCTTTGAATTATATTTGTTACCGCCCTTCTAAGGATTGTTAAGGGGACAATATGCCGAAATACTGCGCACGACCCCACCTTGTATATTCGGTATGACACGTCTGACTTAGACGTGGAAGGGTGTAATAACAAAAAAGGAAAACATTCCACCGATTATTACATCCCATTTATTGGCACACATGGTGACAAAACTGAATTGTATCAAAATACAAATACCGACACAGACACGTCGATCGTACTGTATATTCAGTAATGCTTAAACTGACATCACTTTATAGAAAAAATAATTAGCTATTAACGTGTCTCTGAATTAGCCATCTAACTGACAAACTGTTCCCAAAATAAACAAACCAGCAATGATATGTATATATTTTATTAATTTGCCGAGTCACGTCAATGTTGCTGTTTCACATACGGTCAAACGAACGTATTTTTTGTTATTTAGTTTGTTTTTAGTATTAAAGCTAAAACAAAATCCATGTATAGAATATAGAATTGTCCTTCAACTCGTCTTTGAAATAGCCAGCTATCTTAAATACTTTTACCAAAACAAATAAATTAAAGTATGTAGATCTATGATCAAACACACTAATAGAGTATGTAGATCTATGATCAAATACACTAATAATTCAATTACAGTGTTATTTTTCAATACTTTTGCACATTAGTTGGTATAATAGTCATCTATGAAAGAGATACACAGCATGTCAAATGATTTATTATTTAAAACTAAGGTCGTCTTTCCTAAGGGTTGGAGGAGGTGGGTGGTGGGGGGAGGGTATCAGGGGGTCAATTTTTTTTTAATTATGTCTCAAACGAACATTTTGATGAAGGGATTACAGTGTATAACAGTATGTTGTTCTCCTGTATGTGTGTGTGTGGTGGTGGGTTGGGGTGGCCTGTGTGAAGAAAACGTGGGTATTTGCGATGGCGCACCGTCAAATTCGTTCTAGTCTAAGATTGTTTTTGTTGTTTTTACATACTTGAAGATAAGAGAATAATTGATTTACTCACGACATTAAGAGTGAGTAAGTTGTGAGAATTTGCTTGTATTTTGTGCAATCTCTCGACAAAATGTGTTTCATGATACATAAATCTCCATGATAGGAAAGAAATAAAATATTTCCAGCGGGTTTATATTGTGCGAGATCAAAACCTGATGTTTGGGACTTTAAATACATCGAAACCGCTATCGATGAACTTCAAGTCCGGCACACCAGGTATTGATATGGAACAATATAAACCCGCTGGAAATATTTTATAAGTTCTTAATTATAACATTTACTCTTTAGAAAATTCAAAATCAGCATGGCAGATTAATTTAGGGGGTAAAATACTCTTTGACATTAAAGCTTATCTGGAGCTCTGGACAGAAAAATCGTCACACACTAGACTTCTCAGTTCTTTTAACCATCTTCTACCAAGAAATGCGCATTCTTGTCATGCTGAACATTTCTGCGTAGTTATAATATCAAGATCCCATCAGTAGTTTTCAAATTATTGCCATGAAACGACTTCAAGCATTTTGACGTATTTGAACTTTGAGCCACAAACCCGATTTCTGTATACCATTTTTAACCGTCCCAGTCCTAGTTGTGACCTTTGAAATTGTCTTATTCTTCTCAACATTTTACAAATGTAAATATACAATGTACAGGTAAAGCTTAGTGAAAACAAGAGGCCCAAGAGGGCCTGTGAACGCTCTACTGGCTGTTATACCATTGATGAATCGAGTCGTACTACATGGTGTCTAGAGTGTACACAAGGTTTTTCAAGTATTTGACCTAGTGACCTAGTTTTTGACCCCATGGGACTCATTTTCGAACTTGACCAAAATATAATTAAGACAACATTTCGACAAAGTTTCATCAAGATTGGGTCAGAAATATGGCCTCTAGAGTGTACACAAGGTTTTTCAAGTATTTGACCTAGTGACCTAGTTTTTGACCCTGTGTGACCCATTTTCGAACTTTAGCAAGCTATAATTGAGACAAATATTCTGACAAAATTGCATCAAGATCGGGTCAAAAATATGGCCTCTAGAGTGTACACACGGTTTTTCCAAAGTTTGACCTAGTGACCTAGTTTTTAACACCATGTGACCCATTTTTGAACTTGACCAAGATATAATTAAGACAAACATTTTGACAAAGTTTCATCAAGATTGGGTCAGAAATACGGCTTCTAGAGTGTACACAAGGTTTTTAAAGTATTTGACCTAGTGACCTAGTTTTTAACCACATGTGACCCATTTTCAAACTTGACCAAGATACAATTAAGACAAACATTCTGACAAAGTTGCATCAAGCTCGGGTCAAAAATATGGCCTCTAGAGTGTACACAAGGTTTTTCCAATATTTGACCTAGTGACCTAGTTTTTAACTTCATGTGACCCATTTCCGAACTTGATCAAGATATAATTAAGATAAACAATTTGACAAAGTTTCATCAAGATTGGGTAACAAATATGACCTCTAGAGTGTACACAAGTTTTTTGAAGTATTTGACCTAGTGACCTAGTTTTTGACCCCATATGACCCATTTTTGAACTTGATTCTGACAAAGTTTCATCAAGATTGGGTCAAAAATATGGCCTCTAGAGTGTACACACGGTTTTTCCAATATTTGACCTAGTGACCTTGTTTTGGACCCCACATGACCCATTTTCGAACTTGACCGAGATTTTATTGAGACAAACAATTAAGATAAACATTCTGACAAAGTTGCATCAAGCTCGGGTCAAAAATATGGCCTCTAGAGTGTACACAAGGTTTTTCCAATATTTGACCTAGTGACCTAGTTTTTAACTTCATGTGACCCATTTCCGAACTTGATCAAGACATAATTAAGATAAACAATTTGACAAAGTTTCATCAAGATTGGGTAACAAATATGACCTCTAGAGTGTACACAAGTTTTTTCAAGTATTTGACCTAATGACCTAGTTTTTGACCCCACATGACCCATTTTTGAACTTGACCGAGATTTCATTGAGACAAACATTCTGACAAAGTTTCATCAAGATCGGGTCAAAAATATGGCCTCTAGAGTGTACACACAGTTTTTCCAAAGTTTGACCTAGTGACCTAGTTTTTAACACCATGTGACCCATTTTTGAACTTGACTAAGATATAATTAAGACAAACATTTTGACAAAGTTTCATCAAGATTGGGTCAGAAATACGGCTTCTAGAGTGTACACAAGGTTTTTAAAGTATTTGACCTAGTGACCTAGTTTTTAACCCCATGTGACCCATTTTCAAATTTGACCAAGATATAATTAAGACAAACATTCTGACAAAGTTGCATCAAGCTCGGGTCAAAAATATGGCCTCTAGAGTGTACACAAGGTTTTTCCAATATTTGACCTAGTGACCTAGTTTTTGACCCCACATGACCCATTTTCGAACTTGACCGAGATTTCATTGAGACAAACATTCTGACAAAGTTTCATGATGATTGCATCAGAAATGTGACGGACGACGGAAGACGGAAGACGGACAACACACCATCCCATATGCTCTGCTGGCCCTTGGCCAGTAGAGCTAAAAACAGCAATGTAACAAACCTTTAACCCCAAGAGTTAGAGTAAGGTAGAAAATGGCATTTTTCCAAAAAAAAGGGCCATAACTCCGGTGAAACTAATCCGATCTGGTTTTCAAGCCTGTCCCAGCTTTCACTGATATAAAGGCACTGGCAAAGTTTGGTAAAGATCCGATTAATCAGCGTTTTTTTTCACCATTTTGGGAATGGGTCCGTGAGATTTTTCTCAAAATTGGGAAAAAACGCGTGTTTTTTCTCAGAATTGGGAAAAATGTTGTTTATGTATTTTGTGAAATATTACATATTTATTGATGATTTACATAATAAAATATTTTCACAACTGTAATGTTTCAAGTTTTTATTGTACTTCACTGTGTTGTTACAGAATAATTTCCCTGTTTTTGTTGTCCCTGAAAATGTTAACAATGCTGTTAAGTTCATTGTCATTTAGGGTTGCACCAGATTCTCTGCATATTCTCATGACCGAGGAAAGAGTTTCCTGGCCCAGACGATTTCTGTTATTCGTCCTTTATTTAGTATTAACCCATCGCTCACTGAGGCACTTGTTACATAGTAGAATATACTAGCGGTAAAGCGTTTCGCCAACATACAAGCGGTAAAGCGTTTCTGCAACGCATAAACAACATGGCGTCGTCCTCGGGTGATGAGGCTGTGATTTGCGTTTCAATTTACACAGAAAAGCAGAAGAAACGTTCAACCCTGGTAAAAAACTTTATTAAGAAGATTAATCTAAAACAGAACTGGGAAGATCTATTACATCTGTGTATTGAGAATATCCCAGGAGAAAAACTGAGGGAAAAACAACTTCAATTTGGGAATTTTTTAGTTGGAAATTGGGAAAAAATGTCAATTTTTTCAATTGGGAATGGGGCCGTTTATCGGACCCATTTATATAAGGTAAAAAAACGCTGTTAATAATGAAGGTGCTAGAGTGTTCAAAAGGCAAAAGTTAACGGACGACGACGGACGACAGGCAAGCTCCCACACACCTTTAACTCCAGCAACACCTTTCCTGAAGCCTGTCCATTTTCCCGTCACAATGCCCCAATCTCCGCCACTGTTCTTGATAAGTACCGCTCTTTCACCCTGGCGTGGGTTTAACGTCACTAAACCTGTCTTCACCTGCAATATGTATTTATAATGTCATTTAAAATAAACGAATTTCTACGCTATTGTATCCCCCAAAGTAATATTAGGACAGGTGACCTCAGACAGAATGAGAGCAATATAAAGATGTTATCATGCTCAGTCTTACCATCTCTTTTGTCATCTCTCTTGTCATAATCACCACTGTCACCATCTCTCTTGTCATAATCACCACTGTCACCATCTCTCTTGTCATAATCACCACTGTCACCATCTCTCTTGTCATAATCACCACTGTCACCATCTCTCTTGTCATAATCACCACTGTCACCATCTCTCTTGTCATAATCACCACTGTCACCATATCTCTTGTCATAATCACCACTGTCACCATCTCTCTTGTCATTATCACCAGTCACCATCTCTCTTGTCATAATCACCACTGTCACCATCTCTCTTGTCATAATCACCACTGTCACCATCTCTCTTGTCATAATCACCACTGTCACCATCTCTCTTGTCATAATCACCAGTCACCATCTCTCTTGTCATAATCACCACTGTCACCATCTCTCTTGTCATAATCACCTGTCACCATCTCTCTTGTCATAATCACCACTGTCACCATCTCTCTTGTCATAATCACCAGTCACCATCTCTCTTGTCATAATCACCACTGTCACCATCTCTCTTGTCATAATCACCACTGTCACCATCTCTCTTGTCATAATCACCACTGTCACCATATCTCTTGTCATAATCACCACTGTCATCATCTCTCTTGTCATAATCACCACTGTCACCATCTCTCTTGTCATAATCACCACTGTCACCATCTCTCTTGTCATAATCACCACTGTCACCATCTCTCTTGTCATAATCACCACTGTCACCATCTCTCTTGTCATAATCACCACTGTCACCATCTCTCTTGTCATAATCACCACTGTCACCATCTCTCTTATAAATTATGTCTTATCATCTCTCTTCTCAGCATCTCTCTGTTCATAATCTCTCTTATCTATGCTCTTGTTATAATCACCAATTTCATCATTTCTCCTTTCATCACCTCTCATACAATCATCACCTCTCATATAATCTCTTGTCAACATTTCTCTGGTTATCATCTCTCTAGTCATCATCACCATTTTCGTAATTTCTCTTGTCATCATCTCTCTGGTCATCATCACCATTTCTGTAATTTCTCTTGTCATCATCTCTCTGGTCATCAGCACCATTTTCGTAATTTCTCCTTCCATCATTGCACTAATAAATTATCTTGTCATCATCTCTCTGCTCATAACCACCATTTTCATCATCTTACTTGCCATTATCTCTCTTCATCAGGGATTTTGTCATCATTTCTCTTAGTTACATATAGAAAGTTTAATTTACTGAACTTACCTCAGTGAAAAATGGTAGCTGATAACTTACCCGAGTGGGTAATGGTAGTTGATAACTTACCTGAGTGAGAAATGGTAGTTGATAACTTACCTGAGTGGGTAATGGTAGTTGATAACTTACCTGAGTGGGTAACGTTGTTGATAACTTACCCGAGTGGGTATTGGTAGTTGATAACTTATCTTAGTGGGTAATGTTAGTTGATAACTTACCAGAGTGGGTAATGGTAGTAGACAACTTACCTCAGTGAGAAATGGTAGTTGATAACTTACCTGAGTTTGTAACGGTAGTTGGTAACTTACCCCAGTGGGTAATGGTAGCTGATAACTTACCCGAGTGGGCAGTGGTAGTTCATAACCTACCCGAGTGGGTAACAGTAGTTGATAACTTACCCGAGTTGGTAACGATAGTTGATAACTTACCCGAGTGGGTAATGGTAGTTAGTAACTTACCTGAGTGGGTAATGGTAGTTGATAACTTACCTGAGTGGGTAACGGTAGTTGATAACTTACCTGAGTGGGTAACGGTAGTTTATAACTTACCAGAGTGGGTAATGGCAGTTGATAACTTACCTCAGTGAGAAATGGTAGTTGATAACTTACCCGAGTTTGTAACGGTAGTTGGAAACTTTCCCGAGTGGGTAATGGTAGTTGATAACTTACCCGAGTGGGTAATGGTAGTTGATAACATACCCGAGTGGGTAATGGTAGTTGATAACTTACCTGAGTGAGAAATGGTAGTTGATAACTTACCTGAGTGGGTAATGGTAGTTGATAACTTACCTGAGTGGGTAACGTTGTTGATAACTTACCCGAGTGGGTATTGGTAGTTGATAACTTATCTTAGTGGGTAATGTTAGTTGATAACTTACCAGAGTGGGTAATGGTAGTAGACAACTTACCTCAGTGAGAAATGGTAGTTGATAACTTACCTGAGTTTGTAACGGTAGTTGGTAACTTACCCCAGTGGGTAATGGTAGCTGATAACTTACCCGAGTGGGCAGTGGTAGTTCATAACCTACCCGAGTGGGTAACAGTAGTTGATAACTTACCCGAGTTGGTAACGATAGTTGATAACTTACCCGAGTGGGTAATGGTAGTTAGTAACTTACCTGAGTGGGTAATGGTAGTTGATAACTTACCTGAGTGGGTAACGGTAGTTGATAACTTACCTGAGTGGGTAACGGTAGTTTATAACTTACCAGAGTGGGTAATGGCAGTTGATAACTTACCTCAGTGAGAAATGGTAGTTGATAACTTACCCGAGTTTGTAACGGTAGTTGGAAACTTTCCCGAGTGGGTAATGGTAGTTGATAACTTACCCGAGTGGGTAATGGTAGTTGATAACATACCCGAGTGGGTAATGGTAGTTGATAACTTACCTGAGTTGGTAACGGCAGTTGATAACTTACCCGAGTGGGTAACGGTAGTTGATAACTTACCCGAGCGGGTAACGTTAGTTGATAATTTACCTGAGTGGGTAATGGTAGTTGATAACTTACCTGAGTGGGTAATGGTAGTTGATAACTTACCTGAGTGGATGATGGTAGTTGATAACTTACCTGAGTGGATAATGGTATTTGATAACTTACCTGGGTAATGGTAGTTGATAACTTACCTGAATGGGTAACAGTAGTTGATAACTTACTTGGGTAATGGTAGTTGATAACTTACCTGGGTAATGGTAGTTGATAACTTACCTGAGTGGGTAACGGTAATTGATCCGAGGCAATGAGATGCCCGATGGCAGCCATTTTGTCATGAAAGTAGACTTGCACGACTGACATCATTAGAGGTAGACTGTGTATAGTTCGCGCAGTGAAGACCACGCTGCCCATGTGGTTTTTCAACCTGAAATAACAATTAATTACATATACATGACAATGTTGAACGGAGTTGTTTTTGTAACAAAAACGTATGTCTCCCCACATGATTTATGAAGCAACCGGGCTGAAAGTTGCTCTCTGCATGTCGTCCCGATATGGTGAGCATTTGTGCCAAGTTATTTCAGAATCTCTCAAACGGTTCAAGAGATATGGAGTGGACACGAAATATAGTGCATATGACCTTCGACCTCTAAAGTGACCCTGACCTTGAATGAACGTGGGCTGGACGTTGCGATCTGCATGTCGTGGTAAACATTTGTGCCAAGTTATTTCAAAATCCCTCAAGCGGTTCAAGAGAAATGAAGAGGAAACGAAATATAGTGCATATGACCTTCGACCTCGAACAGACATGGCTGGAAGCTGCACTCTGCACATCGTCTCGATATGGTGAACATTTGTGCCAAGTTATTTCAAAATTCATCAAGAGATATGGAGAGAAAAACAAAAAACAGAGGATATGATCTTCGACCTCTGCGGGAGGGGGGCTGCCGTCCAATACGGGTTTTGGCATTTTAAAACATGTTTTAAATATATCTACCAGTCTGCCATAGACAGTAAATGTATGTCCATTTTTTTTTTCATTTTTTTTTAAAAAAAGATGATACAACTTGATACATTGTTTCATTTGCTGTTCTAGATTTTTTTTTGTCTTGTAAACACTTCATTATATATGTAGCGCAATTAAGCAGGAGTCATTATGTTATTTTTAAATGAATAACATTTAAAAAAAAACACACTGGAAAATGCATAACTTTTGGTTAAGCATCCGAAATAAGGACTATCCGGATTTATATCAACTTTTTATGCTGACACTGTTTTACAACATCTTACTTCTAAGTTATGTTTTCTGCATGAAGTCATTATAGCGGTTTTGAAAAAAAACTGGTAGGAAACAGTTTTAAGTTTATTTAAATGTTATAAAATTGCTGTCTTTATTCATAATTAATCGTTTTAGTTTGAAACACGGAATCAAATTCAAAACTGGAAGCAACCTAAATTATAATTTGCAACCCCGAGATTCTAACAATTCATAACTGACATCATCAAAATAATTTGACCAATCAGTGTTCAATAAAATAAAAGACCTCCACATTCTGGTAGAGGGTAAACGTACTCGGTGTTTATCGTTGGCGCTCAACTGTCACTTTAGCCCTTTATAAAACTAGTTTGTTGACTTGTGATAATTATATTAAAAGCTTTATGTTTTGTGTACATCTATGTATCTTCTTTTGGTGTTGTCCGATTTTAAAACATCAATATGGATACATTTAATTTAAATCATGGTCGAATATTTTCATTTTTCGTATAGAGATTGACGATATTAAGTCTAATCTTTTCTTGCCCAAGAACACACCGACGGAACTCAGTGGCACCACGGAGGATTGTACCCGGGGCCTCCTGACTTAAATTATTGCATTTACCAACTTTTTAGGATTTTATTTGTTCAGTTTCATTTTTCCAAGTTACTCCCGGGAGTAAGGGAGTATGCCATGCTAAGCTCCTGGTGGGAGAATAAAAAGCACTGACATAGTGGCACACATAGTAACCAGTAGGGGCCTGCATGCAGGCCCGTCTCTGCCAATATCAGTGGTTATACCTGTATGTTCAGGCGTTTATTTGTTTAAATATACCCCATACACGATGGCAATTACACGTGCATTATCACGTTCACGGCAAAAAAAGAATACAAGACCTAGGTCTGAGGATGTCTCGGCCACCGCGGCAAACGGCATAAGAAATATTTTATTAAATTTGTGCTTAAATGATGTCCACCAGAGACAACACTTCATATGACCAAGTATGAAACAAATAAAACCGAGGTAATCATAAGAAGTTAAGTTACTGAGGTTAAGTCGTTTAACCAGGGTGTAGTTTTGGGAAAATAATAATTTAAAATTATAATAATAATATACTTTATTTACAGAGGGTAATACACATTTAGTTACAAAACTAATCTTCCATGTGGCCCTCTATTATTTACACATTTACAATACTTATTGGCAAATTGGTTAAACATAAGGAATAAGAGAATAAGATATCAGCAGCCAGCCTCACACACCCTTGTATTTGCAGCCACCTCCCATTCAGCTTCTGTCCACAGGCCTGCTCATACATTAGATTTCAAATTACTCAAACTCACAAATAATAATAATAATTAAGAAACATAAAACATGCACAAAAAAAAGAAAGATGACATCATAACATATATGTAGATGCCTGAAAACATAGACAAAAAAAAAAGGATATTAATTATTTGAAAAACAATAATAACAAAACACACAAACGAGCAAACAAAGTTAAACGCTAACACTTTCCAACGTACTTACATACAATCATACTGTCGGATGTACATATCTAACTTCCCTATATTCTCTAGTACTCTATTTACAAAATGTTCAAACCGAAAATTAAATATTCTGAACTCAAATAATTTCAGATTTAGACATATTATTTGCAACCTTTAATATCAGTCTAGATGTTTTTAGTAATACATTAATAACATTCTGATGTTTGTTTTATCCATTTTACGAAGTTACATTGAAAAGAATCAACTTTTTTCAAGCTTTTTAAGCTGTCTGGCAAACTATTCCAAATGATTGGTCCAGAATATGTAACACTTTGCTTGAATATTTCTTTCTTTGGTTGTGGGGGGATAAAATTATGGGCTGTTTCTGATCTCAAAACAGGTAATTTTTCATTTGCTATTCGACGAGACTGAACATTTCATTTACATACTGAGGGGTTTCAGATCTGTATACTTTAAACATAAACTTTGCTTTTGGCAGATATAATGGGTCAAATACTGTTAATATTTTTAATTCTTGCATGCTTTCTACTACATCCTCAACATTATAGCAGGGCTCGAAATTAGCACTAGTCCTGTAGCCCGAGGCTAGCAAAAATGCTGCCGGGCTAGCAAAGTCTGTGTCTGGGTAGTCCCGATGGGCTAGTAACAAAAATTATTCAAATAAGAAATAAATTATAAATCGATAGATTACATGTATGTAGTGATATTTCCAAAGTTTCAATAAAACTTGTATAAAGAAACCGAAACTTGAATTAAAATAGTATTATTAATTTTGTTGAATATTATATTGGGCTAGTAAATTTTGACCAGGTCTAGTGATTTTACCCAACTACTAGACGGTGGTCTAGTAAACTAAACATGTTAATTTCTAGCCCTGTATAGTCCAATATTATCTTACATGCGGTAAATTCTATCTAGGTGTATTTGTGATGCACCTCCCCATACAATATTACAATAATCTATATGGGGTTGAATGTATGTTTTATAAAATTGAGTTCTATGCTCAATAGAAATTAAGATATTCCTTTCTTTTCGCGACAATAGCCATAAATTGGATGTCATGTTTTTGCAAATTTTATCTGTATGAAAAGACTGAGAAGTCCATGTCAAGTTATTGTCTATACAAACACCAAGTATTTTGTCTTTAGCTATTGTATTCAGACTAGCAAAATATGACCTTGACCTTGGTATTTTTTGTCATTCAGCAATGTCCACCAATGCCAACAATACATATGACCAAGTATCAAACAAAGAAAATGAGGCAATCACATACAGTTGACTGAGGTTGTTACCTAACCAAGGTTAAGTTTTGGGAAAATAATGCAAAATATGACCTTGACCTTGGTAATTTTGGCATTATGTGTTGTCCCTTGACCCAACAAAGCATCTGACACAGTTTCAGAAAAAATCGAGCAGCAGTTGTTGAGATATAGTTGATTTTAAATGTCGCCGCCACCGCCGCCGGAAAAGTGACTGCTATGTTTCGTTACCCACTTTCGTGGGCGAGACAAAAACGAGGTAATCATAAGAATTTATGTTACTGAGGTTAGGTAGTTTAACAACAGTGTAGTTTTGTAAAAATAACGCAAAATATGACCTTGGTAATTTTTGTTGTTCGGTGATGTCCACCAATGGCAACAATACATATGACAAAGTATCAAACAAAAAAATGAGGCAATCACATACAGCTGACTGAGGTTAAGTTACCTAACCAAGGTTAAGTTTTGGGAAAATAACGCAAAATATGACCTTGACCTTGGTAATTTTGACATTATGTGATGTCCCTTGACCCAACAAAGCATCTGACAAAGTTTCAGAAAAAATCGAGTAACAGTAACTGTTGTAGGGATATAGTTGATTTAAAATGCGGCGGCTGCCGCCAGAAAAGTGACTGCTATGTCTCGCTACCCACTTTTGTGGGTGAGACAAAAATCAGAAAATGGCGCTAACTATTAAAACAATCCAACCCTCTCAACTCACTTGTCAATAAAAAACATCAGTTAGCTGATTTTTCTGCGATTTCATTAACCATGGTAATTATATAAATTTATATACTGACGAGAGAAAGAAACACGCCTCATCGAAAGTTGGCGTTAATTTCGTTACAAAGTTTAAATTTGGGTTGCAATGTCAGAAATGTACATGTACTCTGACCGATAAATCCAACCAACCTAAACTCGTACGATTTTATTCAGCCCATTGTTAAATTCATGTACCTGCTCACGATTTGCTCGTGCAGCTCGTGCGTGTCAACCATGTGGTTTTATCGAGTGAATTTTACACTGGTACATGTGTTAGTCGACACACAACCACATTTTCAGAGATTTTCTGACAATTATCCAGTTTCTGATAATGCCGAGGCTAAATTCCGAAGAGAGGGCCCGAGTTTTGGCCATGCTTGAATGTGGGCGAACGCAAGAACAAGTCGTTAGACGTTTTAACGTCTCTCGTTCGACAATATTGCGTCTCATTTGAAGTGTCAGAGTCACTGGAACGTTTGCCGATAGGCCACGTTCACGGGAACGTTTACCGATAGGCCACGTTCAGGTAGACCGCGTGTAACGTCCGTACGGCAGGATAATTACATCCGCCAACGCCATATGCGTGACAGATTTGTGACGGCTGAATCCACATCACGTTTAGTGGTAGGTAACCGTGGACGCCCTGTAAGTCGACATACAGTCAAAAATCGGCTTAGAGAACGGGGAATTATCTGCCGCAGGCCCTACCACGGTCTAGTTCTTACGCGACGTCATCGTCAATGTTCTACAATGAGTTAGAATGAGGCGTTTCTTTATCTCGTCAGTATACTTAAGTAAATAACAGTTATATACATAATAGTAAATTCCAGTTTAATAATGAGCATTGACTTACCTATGGGATGCCACTTGACAGTGGTTATCTGTGCCAGGAGGGAGTTTCTCCATTACAACGGGACCCCAGAGTGCCTGAATATTCTCGGGTACAATGGCCGTCTCGTACTTTCCCTGGTCGAGAAACAGAAGTGCCACGCCCCTTTTTGGAGCACTAAAGCTCCCTTGCATATCCAAATTGATATTTCGTGCCAGTATAACATTGGTGTTGACGTTTCCCCCACTACGAGCATTGGCTACTTCCTCCATCAGTGGTAGAATGTTGAATTTCCCTTCACCAACCACCTCCTTGGTCCCACAACAGGAAAAACCGGTTTTCTCTACCAGTGTAAAACTGATATTGTTGGCCGTGCGTGTGTCAAATGAGTATGAGCCAACACCCTTCCATGTCAGATGTCGGTCTCCAGCAATGCTTCCCGAAGGTCTGTTGACATCAAACCAAGCAGTCACCATCTTGTTTTGGGCACTCGTGAAGCCTTTAAGTTTAATGTTCTTGAACCTGTTTGGCCCTGCAGACTCATCTAAGTGGAGCATAATTTGGTCTATTGTGACGTTGCAACTCTTTGTTGAGAAACTATACGTATCTTCCTGCGAGAGTCTATACAGAACACCCTCTGGAGGATTCCCACGATACATTGCCCCGAACAAAGAAAAAGTCTCATTAAAATGTTCTTTCCATTTCTGCCGGGTTTGCACATCAGCGTTGTACAATTTTGATCCCTCTCCCCTATCTGTAACATTGTCGTCGTGATTAAACAGGTTGCCTATAATTGCCATCATGTCTTTCTTGTAGGCCCAAGGGTTCAGTTGATGTGTATGCCATATTAGGTCAATGTCGTAAGTGGGTACCAAGAAATCCTCCGGCAACTGTTGCTTCAAGTACAAAAACTTCTTGTACCTTAGCAGTCCTCCACTCAAGTATTTTGGATCGTGATAGTGAGGCAGTGACACCTGGTAGTAGAAAGACTTCTGCCTTTGTGCCGCTTGAACAATATCGTACGTGATTTGTGATTTGAAACTTTCCAGATTATAGGGGGCGCTGTAATCAACATGGAAAGGTTCATGGTCATGCTGGTATTTCTGCTGCCAGTATGTCAGCGACTTACCAATTTTTTTGTCATAGTCTTTTCTACTCACGAGAGTGTGATTTACAACGGTGTTGACAATCGCGACACAGTCCCTTGAATACGCCCTTGGGGACAGCATGTGACAGTGCCACACCCATTCTATGTCTAGCGGAGCTGCCAAGCACTCGTTTGGGTAGTCGGCAGCCAATGGAAGCCAAAATTTCTCATACCTGTAAACTGCACGTGCAATTACCTTAGGATTCTTGAATTCAACGCTATCAGCAGCTTTTAGGAATGCCAGCTGGAACAGAGCTTGTTGCTCCAGATCAATGCTGAACTTGATTGTTTTAGCTTTAAACGGCATCTTCTGATATATATGTATGTAACATCGACGGTTTTAATCTGAAATTACAAGAAAACAAAAAATATTAGAACATATGCCAGCCAGTGTAAATTAAAAAAAAAATTCCATCAAGTAGTTTCAGGAGTAGTCGCCACAATATTTTACAATATAACTTTTATGTAAACAAAGATATATAGCTGGTGGTGGTCATGTTTGACGTCGAATCAGAATGTTTTTCATCAAGTACCAACATTACCTAATAAGCTATGCTGATCATTTTAGTAAAGGTCCTATATCACTTATAGTTTCGGAGAAGTAGACGCTAAACTTCTTTTTTAAAAATCTATTTCTTAGCTGTGGTGGACATCTTGGATTTCACAAATTCCACCTGAATGCTAAAACATATATTTTTTCCCGAATTTTGAGACAATATTTCCCAATTGAAAGGAAAAAATAAAAAAGAAGGAGGTGTTTGTGTGTTATTGAGAACATGGGGGTTATACTGAGAACAAAGCACTTTTAAATGCACATGTTGACGTTAGTGTACAGAAAACAGTATTAAATATACAAATATTAAATGAACAATTTTCTGTATTTTCCCCCCAATTTTATGAAAAATCACATCAAAATTCTCAATTGTTACGGGTTTTATCCATCATAAACAGTGGCCTAATTTTGGCCTCTTTCCCTAGCAAAAGAATTATGGATGTTTCGTACCCATTTTTGGTATGAAAAGTCCAATGCATTGGAAGTTTCGTATCCTAAATGTTGGATGTTACATACTGGACCGTTGGACATTTCATACCCAGTTTAGGGTATGTAACATCCAACGCCCATTTTGTATGCTAATTAAATTAAATACACTGAGTTCTTGGAACAAGAACAACACAGAGCAACCTAGTTAATACTGATGACCTTAATTCCTGGAGCAAACACAACACAGACGTGGTCTAAGAACAACACAGAGCAACCTATTTAATACCGGTGACCTTATTGCGACATTTGAACAACAGTTGCTCTGAGGATTCAAGCCTGCAGATAGTAATTTCAGGCCTTTTTCTGCCCATTTTGGGAAAAAGAACCTGGACAAATTGGGAAAATTTTGCCCAATTGGGAAAAAATTTAATCGCTTTACGCCTCAAATTGGGAATTTTCATAAGTTAGTTGTACATAAATATCAGGTTGTTTTAATTGCCTGGTTTCAATACATGATACATGATTTAAATATATTTTTTTTTATAGTATTTCCTTGTAAACATTTGAATATTTGACCTGACTTTGTAAAAAAACACAAAAAAACAATTTAGGAAGGGGAATTTTATTTCAGAATTGGGAAAAAACAACTATATTTGGCATTGGGAACGGGTCCGATAGTCGGACCCGTGAGAATAGTAGAAAAAGGCCTGAATTTATTTCTACAACTCAGATTTCATAGATCCTTTTATACTCTTCCATTTACTCATATTAATTCATTTATAATCATCACTCCTCTGTAGAAAAAAAATATGAACTCACACATTTTGTTATGTTTTTTGTGTGTATATTATAATTTTACTCTCGAAAAACAATATTATCAGGAGTTTACCTGGGCATACGCACTGACGCACGTGCATACAGGCTATCAAAGAAGCTAACAAATAATCAAAGGACTGAAGGTCCTGAGAGTCGCCAAGATTGAACAGTGTCTATCTTCTTGATGAGGTTAAAGGTTTTTAAATATTGAGAAAGTAAGATTTTTTTTTATCCCACCCACACCACCAAATATTGGCCGCCATTTTTCAAAAATGGCCGTGCAACAGATGGCTTCACGGTTGGCTGCCTAATAACTTCCCCTCTGGAAAATAACAGATAGTATGAATCAAATTGAGTACAATAGTACGAATCTAATTGAGTACGAAGGACTACCTTCAAAAACAAAATTTCTCTCATCTTGCCATTAATTTAGAAAATCCAGTTTGCCCATCAGTAGTGTCCCTTATAACAAGCGCACAGAAAGGATGTCGTTCCATTTAAGATATACTTAATAAATCAAATGTACATCCAACATCTAAGCCAAATGGGGGCAATATGGTTTAAATATAGACAGAGAATGGAAGGACTTATTCAAAATACCTATCAAATGTACAAAAGACACCAGGTTACAATGGTTTCAGGCAAAAATAAACCATAGAATTACTGCTACAAACATCCTTTTGACAAAATTGAAGATAAAAAATGATAATTATTGTAGCTTTTGTACAGAGTCTCCAGAAACCATTACACATTTATTTTGGGAATGTAAATATACTAAAACATTTTGGGATATTTTTAAGATTACTTGCAATGACAATAATATAATCCAACCGGAATGGACTATAAAACAAATCATATTTGGGTCTAGTCAATATCATATTGTTTTAAATAAATTGATTTTGCATGCAAAATACTTCATACATAAATGTAAGTTAGATGGACGATTGCCACTGTTTATAAATTTCAAACCACAAATTAAATACATATATCAAACTGAAAAAATAAATGCAATTAAAAGTATTGCATTTGATAAATTTGAAAAACCTTGGTAAATCTCTACTTAATTAGTTTTTTGTCTTAATTTTAAAGTTACACTGTGCAACACATCTATCTTAAAAAAGTTCCCAAGCTAAATTATGTTCCCCGCCATTCCCACTGAATAATGAAGAGTCACACCTCCATAGATAGATCTTGTCTTTTCTTTATATATTTTTTTTGGATAACAGCATTTTTTCACACAATCAACAATAGTAAAACTCAGCAGAGATCGATAGTACCGGTATGTGGATTTGTATAACAAGAGGCCCAAGAGAGGGCCTGTGGACGCTCTACTGGCTAACACGGCTCTTATAACATCAATGAAGCAAGTAACTGCCATTTATGTTTTTTTTGAAAGTTTCGGGCAAAAAACAGCTTTTTAACTAAATCAAGGGCCATAACTAAAGAATCTGGTAAAGTTTGGTAAAGATCAGATGAAAAATGAAGGCCCTACTGTATTAACGAGGCAAAATATAGCATGTTTAACTAAATCAAGAGCCATAACTCCTCTGTTACTGGTCCGACTGGTCCAACATAGAGCTAATAAAAAAAAAAGTAAATTTTTTTTTTATAAAAAAATATATCAAAAAATCAAAAATAAATAAAAAAAACAAAAAAAAATAAAGAAAAAATCAAGGGCCATAACTCCGCTGTTTATGGCTGGTTTTAGAACTTGGCCAAGCTTTCATGGACATTAACAATCTGATAAAGTTTGGTAAAGATCGGATGAAAAATGAAGGCTCTATCGCCTTGACGAGGCAAAATATAGCATTTTTAACTAAATCAGGGGCCATAACTCCACTGTTACTGGTCGGATATGATGGTTTTCGAACTTGTCCAAGCTTTCATTGATATTAACAATCTGATAAAGTTTGGTAAAAATCTGATGAACAATGAAACCCCTATCGTCTTAACGAGGCAAAATGTAGCATTTTTAACTAAATTAAGGGCCATAACTCCGCTGTTAGTGGTCCAATATGGCTAGTTTTCGAACATGTTTGAGCTTTCAACGGCATTAACAATCTGATAAAGTTTGGTAAAGATCTGATGAACAATGAAGCCCCTATCGTCTTAACGAGGCAAAATATAGCATTTTTAACTAAATCAAGGGCCATAACTCCGCTTTTACTTATCCGATATGGCTGGTTTTCGTACTTGTCCGAGCTTTCATTGATATTAACAATGTGGTAAAGTTTGGTAAAGATAGGATGAAAAATGAAGGCCCTATCGTCTTAACGAGGCAATATATAGCAATATAGCATTTTTAACTAAATCAAGGACCATAACTCCGCTGTTACTGGTCCGATATGGCTGGTTTTCGAACTTGTCCAAGCTTTCATTGATATTAACAATGTGGAACAGTTTGGTAAAGATAGGATGAAAAATGAAGGCCCTATCGTCTTAACGAGGCAAAATATAGCAATATAGCATTTTTAACTAAATCAAGGGCCATAACTCCGCTGTTACTTGTCCGATTTGGCTGGTTTCGAACTCATCCGAGCTTTCATTGATATTAACAACCTGTTAAGGTTTGGTAAAGATTGGATGAAAAATGAAGGCCCTATCGTCTTAACGAGACAAAAGTTAACGCCGACGCCGGACGCCGGACAACTCGGCATCCCATAAGCTCTGCTGGCCAAAGGCCAAAGGCCAGCAGAGCTAAAAACTGAAACATTCGTACTTGATTATTTTATCTTTGCACTTATCTATGTTAAATAATTTTTTAGGTAAAATATATATGCTGGGTTTTAAAAAAACAAAAAAACAACATCTTTACAATTATCATTGAAGGCGTATTAAAGTAGCAAAATAAATATCTCGACAATTATAACTTTTTTCTGCTTTCAAGTGTAAAAGTGACATACAGCAATCTGGTTTATTTGTAAATAAAACTCATGAAAGATCCTCGGTGTCCCTCTTTCAGAAATGTGTATTTCAAATCTTCTTTTGAAATTGTAAAGATGTTTTAAAAAAAACCTCCCCATTTATACAGCTTCTAATCATGATATGCATTTTTGTAGGTAAGTATATGTGAAAACTGTTTATATAAATATGATGCATATTACATACATATCTGTACGGTTTGTTGAGGGGTGGCCCACCCCGACCCTCACAAACCTATTACGGGGTGAATAAATGGATTACCATTCATTTGGTAATCAAATTTTTTAAAAAAGTACGAAATTTCGTAGGAGTTCAACTCCTACGAAATTTCATACTTCGTACTCAATTAGATTCGTACTATTGTATAACTACAATATTTACGAATATTTAGTTCCGAATTTATTATCTGGGTCACATCCAGGTAACTCCATTCCTGAAATATATCATACTGACGTCATTTCGACGGAGATAAAAAATTGTTGGTGTATTATATAATGCGCATAATATTTCGGTAAACCTACAAAAAAGACATGTTTATACTGTATACAATAATTATTACAATTATTTCATTATTTCACAATCAGTAGTTATATTACTCGGTATACATAACGTTCATGTCAGTCACCTTATCAAATTAAGTTGTATTTGAAGCAGTTTAAGGGGACTACATTGCTTACAACGGTAAAGCGTCTCATCAGTTTTAAAAAAACTCGCTATTCAGAAATTGCACTATATACATATATACAACGTATATACATATATACCCGATTCCAAAGAGTCAAAAAAGGCTAATAATGCAATAACAAGAGGCCCAAGAGGGCCTGTGGACGCTCTACTGGCTAATATGGCTCTTATGACATCAATGAAGCAAGTGACTATCGTCTTAAAGAGGCAAAATATAGCCATAACTCCGCCATTACTGGTCCGATCTGGCTAGTTTTCCAAGTTAATAAAAATGAAAAAAAAATGAAAAAAAAAATGAAAAAAACTAAATATATATAAAAAAAACAAAAAAAAACAAATGAACAAAATTGGTAAAGGACCATAAGCTTATAGCAACAGCAAAACCCCAGGGTCACCATTTAAACAAAGTTGGTAAAGGACCATAAGCTTATAATAAATGTAAAATATCAAACCTCTGGCTCTTGTAGTTTCCGAGAAGAAGATTTTTAAAAAAAAAATCCTATATAAGTCTATGTAAAACTGTGACCCTCGGGGCGGGGACAAATTTGACCCCAGGGTCACCATTTGAACAAACTTAGTAGAAGACCATAAGCTGATGCTACATGTAATACATGAGAGCTCTGTGCCTTGTGGTTTCAGAGAAGAAGATTTTTTTAAAGTTTTTTTCTATACATTTATGTCTATATGAAAAACATGCAAAACCTCAATATACAAACTTTGGACCCCCGAGGCACGGCTATTTTTGACCCTGGGGACTTTATTTGAACAAACTTGATAGTCTAGGCGTTGGCGATCATTTTAAAAGAAAAACTGTTGAAATCTGTCTAGCGGTTCTGGAGAAGAAGATTTTTTAAGGTTTCGACCATATATGGTAATGGCAGCCATCTTGGATGTAGCGCTGACCTAATTTTAACAAATCTAAAAAGCATTCATCTAAGGATCATCCATGTGAAGTTTGGTCAAAATCAGCCAAGCGGTTTCTGAGGAGAAGTCGTTTGAAGAAAAGTTAACGGACGACAGACGGACGACGGACAACACACCATCCCATATAAAAACTGAAGGTATATGGGAGTTAGGCACATTTGTGAATCCAAAACTCGATGGTGTGTATACATAAATTAGCCCCAGGAACGCCCCTGATTATGATAATGTCAGGGTACGAAACGACCAAAATTTGCCAAGGGAAAAAATGTCTGGAAGGTATGAAGCGTCCAATGCATTGGACAGTTCATACCCAAAACTGGGTACGAAACATCCTGTACCCTGGCAAAATACCTTATTTCCTCTAATAGAAGCGCTATGCAAATTGCAAAGGGGGCGCTACTTTTATGGTTCAAGTGTTCAATATATTTCACCTCCTTTCCCGACTGTTTCCTTAAAGAATTGCTGTACAGTGATCTTTTACTGCGACACCGGTATTTACTAAACCTAAACCCGACAATATACTGAGTACCTATATCACTGTCATCACTCTGCATCTGTATGATACAACTTCCGTCGAACTTGACGATTACAACACGGGTTGGTTGCGTATGAATTAAATAATAATAATCTAAATAATAAATTGAAAGAAAGGAGATAAATAAAAGCGGTAATTTGTATTAATGATGATAGCACGTTAAGGTTTATGTCATAGACCATACCAAAATGTTTGTGTTTTTTTCGGAACATTTGGATTTTTGAAGAAGGTAAGGTTTCTTACAACAGGTGGGGGCGCTTGTATTAGGGAAGCGTTACTAATAGAGGAAATACGGGTAGCCTCTTGTTTTCCCCTCTTTGGCTGAGAAAATTACACAATTTTTTTTAAAAATATATATTAACAACATTCCCCCCACTTAATTTCTCATTGCTGTTATGTTTTGGATACATTGATTCATTTTTATTAAAGGAAATGTAACGACATAGCCAAACCAAACAATATTATTGAGGCTGATGGGGTCATTGTCGTACCGGGTACTACAGAAAGGCACCCGGGGTACATTTATGTATTTAGAAACAAACCCGAAAATCATTGAAATCCAGGAAGGCCCGCAAATATATTTATAAATAAAAGAGATTCAACGAGACTTTCAAAAAACATATTTTTAGTACATTTTAAAAATAATGTCTTATTTTTAACTTATGTGAAGCAGCAAGTGACGTTAAAAAGTTTAACTGATGCATCAACAATTGACGTTGTACGGTCACGCAATAATTTGTGCTAATCGCTAGTGGGCGCTTTAAGTGGCATAATCTGGCCACACCGATATCTGCAAGTAAGACATATATGCATGATACGATCTAGCCGTCCGAGACTACATATTTGTTTACGTTTTGCGTGTAGTTCTGAGGTTTATAGTCCCTCCACCAACATACCCAATGAGCCTTAGGGCTCACCGAGATGGGTACAATAGAGTCTGGACTGAAAAGAAGTCAAGATATGATCATTTGAAGGTTCTGTTGAAACAGAAATGGATTATGGAAGTCGCCATTTTGAGAGCTATGACATCACAGTCGGACAGTGTTCTCCCCAGGCTTTTAAGGCATGTCGCATTTAACATGCCTTCACAGACAAAATGCTTTGCAACATGCCTTAATTTTGAAAAGACATATAATACATTGTAATTATTTCTTTTTTGTTTAGCTTAAATAAGTTTAAAACACAATATATAGAATCACTAGCCTATTTCTTATATGGATCAAGTGTCTTTCTGACAAACTACCCATACATATAGGGGTCTGGTACAAGGATACACTCCGAAGCATATTTTCTCTGATAAAAATGACATGCCTTGAGAAATTCCTGGGGAGAACACTGAGTCCTAAATGACCATATACATGTGTTTTTATAAAATAAAAAATGTACTGATTGATATATGATCAGTAAGGCCAATAAAAAAAAATAGGTGTGTTTCCTATTGCATGCTCCAAAAAAATAGGATAGGTCGGTAGGTATTTTTTTTATTTTTTTTTGGACCAAGATATTGTTTTTTGGAGCAAGATATTGTTTTTTGGAGCAAGATACTGTTTTTTGGCGCAAGATATTGTGAGATTCTACATTTATCTCATAAATCCCATACAAGTTGATGATACAACTGAAAGTTCCTCTCTCGATATATTGCGATAAATCATTGTTCAGATCAAATTTTTTTTTTAACTTTTTTTCATAGAAAGTTTTAGGGTAGGCCCCTTAAAAATAGGGTCGGTCGGGCCACCGGAAACACCGGTATTTTTTTTTGCCCTAAAGGATTTTGAATTCATTTGCAGTGTTTGCTTTAAATGATATAATTATTATTTATCCATGTTCCATACTATCATACCTTTAAATGGTCATATCTTTTTGGTTTATCATCCGATTTTGATAATTTTTTCAAGTTTTTCAGACATCTCAATAATACAGCTTCTTTCGTTGTGTCACTACTTTCCCTTTAAGAAAGTTTCTCTAACATTTACTTTTTTTCAACTAAATTATATGCACCAAAAGCATATTTGCACGCCCAAGTCTTCGTGGGGGGGGGGGGGGGGGGGGGGGGGGAGATTTAAGTTTAAGTGAAAAATAATGCGATTTCGAGATATAGTGGGAACAGTGTATTACCGGTAGGCAGAAATGGAAGAGTTGTACAAATATGCAATTTTTTAAGAGGTATATTTTAGATAAACTGTCTTCTATAAATGTATAGCAAACATAATAATGTTGAGAAAGTTAAAGGGGGAAATAATGTTAAAGGGACAATGTCTGTAACTTTTAGCCTATAAAACACAAAATAATTACGATGACAAACATAAGTTAACACATCAACCATTATTGAGTATTTACTAAATAAAAGTTAACCAAGATTGTTTGCCGGAATTTAATAGCGGTACAAAAATAGAAGTACCACTTCATGGGGTGGAACTCGAAACCCACATTATGATTAAAATTACACTTGCGGGTAATAACAGTCACGTTGCTACCGACTGAGCTAACTGGGGCAGATGTATTACGTAAGAGATACAATATATAATTAAAAGCTTATTATAATGCAATAATGGATGTCATGTGATCAGCAGAAATGTCCCACATTATTTACAAATAATAAATAAAAAAAATAAATTCAAACTCACGGTTGTATTACTACAGGCTTATCTGGGTCTATGCTTAATGTTTTCATGTAAACATTTCACATTATGATTAAAATTACACTTGCGGGTAATAACAGTCACGTTGCTACCGACTGAGCTAATCGGGGCAGATGTATTACATAAGAGATACAATATATAAAAGCTTATTATAATGCGCTAATGGATGTCATGTGATCAGCAGAAATGTCCCACATTATTTACAAATAATAAATAAAATAAAAACTCACGATTGTATTACTGCAGGCTTATCTGGGTCTATGCTAATGTTTTCATGTAAACATTTCACTGAATGAAAATCAGAGAGTTATTTGGCTATGCTCAATATCTACTTACTTACGAACAGTGCCCCTTTAAGCCAAAAATATTTTTTTTTAGGGGAATTTTCTCATCCAAAGAGGGGAAAAAATTAAGACTGTTTTACTATGAATATCGGCCCCTGTTTATGAAGGGCAAAAGCCATGTCCCCTATATCTCAAAAAATCACACTATTTTCCCCCTTTATCCCGAAAATTGCTGTTTTTCACCTATTGGAGGGCCTTGGTTTCTTCCCCTATTTTCAAAAAAAACAAGCCTGTATTTTTCCCAAATTATAGAAAAAAAACTGGTAAAATTTAGTAACTTTCAATATTTAACATTATCGACAATCAGGTCTTAAATATTCCAAGTGTTTTAAATTGCTCCAGTGTAAAAACGATCGATAAAAAAACTCTTTTTTTTCCAAAACAATTATAGATTGTAGCCATCATGATCTTGAAGAGTTTTATCACAATTCTCGTCAAAACAGCAACAGTCTCTCGGCATGGTTGTGCCGTAGGCCTGTGGTGATATTGGGCATGCGGTGGCCCAGTTAGCTCAGTTGGTACAGCACTCGCCTTGTAAGCGAAGGGTCCCGGGTTTGAGTCCCCTACTGGCCACACTTTTCCCCATTGGTTCATTTCATTGGTGACAATGATAATTTAGTGAACGTGGGATAGTGGCTCCAGGGTCTTAACCGCTAAAAGGGTGAGGAGTGTGGTATTATTGGGTACCCGGTGAGCTCAGTTGGTAGAGCGCTAGCCCTGTAATGCGGTGCATAGAATTACCGGAATCCACCTCTTTACCGGAATCTACCGGAATCCACTTGAATTACCGGAATCCACTTTTTATAATTGATATAATTGATATATTTTAAAATATTGATAGAATACATTAGTTATAGTATTAGAAGACTAAAGATAATGTACTAATAATGATATATACTTTATAAAATATGTTGTTTTTTATATATTTATTAGTTTTTTTTCGTATTTTATGAATTGTGCTAACAGATAAATGGCTAATAAAATTTCATTTACGGATGATGATGTTGTTTGCATTAGTTTTTTTACCTCTTTTACAATGTGTCATAATAATAGATACAGTATAATTTTATTGATATTGTTAAAAGGGCCTTGGTTATTGACAATTTTGAGATGTTCTTTCGAACGATATTGTTTGGCCCTTAAAAGGGCCTTTATAATACATAAAGCATTTATATCTTGGTAGATAATAAACATCTATGAATGACATATGTTCAATATTCTCATGTCACCTTATTTGGCTCCAGGATGAACCATGTCTGCGTCATAATGGCGAGGGAACTTCAGTTTCTTCATGACATTGATGAAGTCTTCCTGCAACATAACCCGCAGCCTCTTGTTAACACTGCGTCGCACTTGATTGAAATGTGCGACAGTTGTATTTCTCACAGTTCCTCACTCGGCAATACAACCGACAAACACCCGTTTCACGCCAGCAGCCTTCAATCTAAGAACTATGTCAATAATCCTATTGACAATGTCTGGTGCTGGAGAATTTGAATCTATGTCGTTACCGCTGACGTTGACAAAGACGTAGTCTGGTTAAACTGCAGAAGCCTGTCGAATTCGTCGTCAAATTTTCTTAAACTGGGTGAATCATGTAATTGATATGTCAGTAGTGTGTTTTAATCTAAATGTCCTATATTAATTAAATCATGTGCAAACATTTTACTAATTAGTAAATATAGTTCACTAATCAATTACTAACAGAATCACAAACAAGTAAATGAATAAATCGATTAAGATAATAACTTCTTGTCACTTATTATTATCAATTTACCATTTTCCTATGATGTATGGTAGATGTATGGAAAGAACGACCATCAATGCAATCTAATAAATATATAAATTAATGATAATAGGAATTGAATAAATCGAGTAAGATCACTTATTATTATAAATTTACCAATAAGTAATCTGACTGTGTTAGTGTTATACAGAATCAAAAAGTTATAGATATAGTTCATTCATCCCTATTTCTTATATTCATTATGGTAGATGTATGGTAGATGTATGGATAGAACGACCATCAATGCAATTTAATTAATATATAAATTAATGATAATAGGAATTAATAAATTAGAAACAACAAATAGATTTATTATTTTTATGCGGTGCGTAGAAATGTTATTCAATATTTTCTAATTTTGTGTCAAACTAACAATATTAGATGCAAAAGTCGATTATGAAATCAAGAATGAAGTAAATTATTTCATTTTTTTTAATTACTTTACGAAACCTTTAAGTGTGAGCAGGAAAATAAGTGACATGATGATGTAATATACAAAGCAGATGCATACGGCCGTACTTATAACACGTGCTTATATAATAACAACGTCACGTTCTAAACGCAAGATTTAATACACAGGCTCTCAATAAACAAGACTTGAATTTTGTTCAAAAGATAAGTGACATAAGATATTAGGGAGCGCATGATGATGTATTTACATTAATAATAAAACAATAGCTTATGCATTTATTTTAATACTAATAACATCAATTCCCAGTGTAATGGTAAGAATATTTACTTCTGTCAGGCTGCCAGTTCCAAAAGCTTCCTGCCATTGAAGACAGCAGTTGTGTTACACTCAAATAAAAGATATGAACGGCTGACGTAAAAGGGCGTGTCTTATATTACGGCAAATTATCTGGTGTATTCCGGTAATATTCGCTAATAACACTAATAGTTAAAGTCACAAAAACACATATTAATTAATATATTCATTAATATATTACTTAATTAACTATACATTTACGCCAATTTAGATCAAAAATAGTGGATTCCGGTAATTCAAGTCGTATTCCGGTATTTTTCGATAATTAAAGTCACAAAAACACATATTCATTAATAAATTCATTAATATATTACTTAAAGATGCTCTACCTATATATTTTTGTCCACCAATTGATATAAACTTTACTTAATTGTAAAGAGGACTATGAAAAAGGTAAACGGCAATAATTTCACCCCATGTAATATGCGTTTTGCTGGGGAAAAACAGGATTGAAAAGATCGGATTTTTGAAATTGTATTCGTAATTGTTTTAGACAAGCCGATTACGGAGATTTTCCGATCTTATTTGTTTACAATCGGAACTGCCTTGTCGGATTGGCGACGAGTTCCGATCGATTCGTTTACTATCGGAACTGCCCCGAGTAGTGTGTTTTCGTTCAACTGAATGGCATTGCGCATGTCCGATAAAATCGTAAAAACTCGTAGTTCTCCGGCAGGAATAAACGGCTGGGCAGCATTTTATTCAAGATATTGTTTTGATCATAATTAATAATTTACAGAACTGGAATACGAACCTTGTTGCTTCTTAGAATACTCATAAAATAGCTTTGCATACATATAAATGCAGTAATATTGAGTATTTAATATTTTACATTAAAAATCGCGTAGATATAGGTAGTGCCTCTTTAATTAACTATACATTTACGTCAATTTAGATCATAAATAGTGGATTCCGGTAATTCAAAAGTAGATTCCGGTAACTCTATGGTGGATTCCGGTAATTCAAGTGGATTCCGGTAAATAGGTGGATTCCGGTAATTCTATGCACCCCTGTTATGGGCCGCCTGTAAGCGAGGGGTCGCGGGTTCGAGTCCCGTAGCCTAGCGGCCCCTTATTTTACTTCAGACCTAACATCTTACAGACTACAGTTTCAGATTTCAAAATCAGATAGTACTCAATGCATATGCATCGATAGATATGCGTATATGTCACCATATCATGGCATATGTCAAAGCCTGAGGAATGGCGAAAGATGGAGCCAGGGCCAGGGGCAGGGGCGAAACTGTCATATAGCATACAAGAGAGTCTAAGTTACAAAGTATAATATGTTCTTACCTTTCTTAGTTCTTTGCACCTTGGAGTATGTATGTCCAGATGTCCGTATGTGCACTAAATTCATTTCGAACAATGTCAACAAATATATAGATCTGCAAAGACACACCTTTATCCCAACTACGGATGTAAACAAATTATTCGATTTTGCAATACAGATGGCGCTGCAATGCTCGTGGTTGGTGACGTCAGTGGGAATAACCCGAACGAAAAATTCCGATTAATGTAGCGGAAATCTACGAGGCATTGCGTAAAAACGCTGGAAATTCCCCCTTTGTTTACCTACAATTCTATTATATACCTGTACAGATACCACGAGTGGATTATCCAGGTCGGCATTATTGGATCATCTCACAGTCATATTAAGGTTAGTGTGTTAAAATACACGTTTAATGCTCTTTTGAATTTTTTCGTATTGGCGAGCATCAACATAGAACGTCAGAATAATGAAAAAAAACTGCATAGGAGCCAATTTATTAGGCTATATTAAGGTCTGTGATCCGGCATAAGCGAAAAACGTAAGTAGCTGTCAAGGGAAGAAATCAGGGGCGGATCCAGGATTTCAGCTTAGTGGGGTGGTGGGGTGGGGCTTGGATCCGGCATAAGCGAAAAACGTAAGTAGCTGTCTTCGGGTCCGTCACTAGCCTCATAAAACGGTTGCGGTAATGCATTGATAGGGTAAAATATTCCGTTTTCAAATGAAAGGATTTAACAATGTGTTAATTAAACCACTCAATAGCCATTATATGCGTTGAGCGAGCGATAATTTTTTTTATACTTAGTGCGTGCATCGAAATCGGTGTGCCTAAAAACAGTAAGGTAGAGTAAGGTGGCGTAAGGTGGCGTAAGGAGGCGTAAGGAGGCGAAAGGTGGCGTAAGGTGGTATAAATCGGCGTAAGGATGTACAAATTATTATATTGTGGTTTTATGCCTCATATATAGCAATATTTATTCAAAAGAGAATTATTAACTTATTAGTAAAATATATCCCTAGGGTGAAAATGACGATTTAAAGTTGTATGATGCAAAAGGCCAATGTTTTATATATATATGAATCGGCGTAATATACCACATAAATATAACATTGTATTATATTACATTCTTTTTATTAGAAAGAAATAAAAAATGATAGAGAGAAGTAGAGATAGTGCTTATACTAGTATCGCTTCTTCACTCTATCCTTCATGTAATGGAAGCTTTTTGCCTAATATTTTTGTAAAAAGTACATTTACAACTTGTCACGTTTAAAAGGACATTAAAAACAATTTTAAAAAGCGCAACAGTAGTTTTAATTAACCTATGATTTCAATTTCAATTTTTATTAAGGCATAACTGCTAATTAACACGGATTAAAGAAAACTGCTAATATTGCCGCACATGTTCTTTTAAGGTATCTGCTTGTTTGTTGAAGTACGTATCATTGGTGATAATTGATTTATCATAATTGGATTATCTAAAAAGTTAAAAAATGTAAACTTTTACAAATTAGGGATAAGTGTGATCCATATCAATTGATTTGTGAAATGTTTGACGCTGGTGATTATCAAACAATGATCCAGTTATGTCCAATGCTAATTAATATAAAGTGTTTTATGAACCAATCAAATGAATGCGTCTCTAAGAGTTCTTTTTTTCTGTATTTAAACTAGTTCCATTTTTACCGCTTTTTAGTTTCTATCTTGATTGCTATAATAACTTTCATTGTTTTGGATTTAAAAGTACTTGGATTTAATATCTTAAATAAAGTTGTGTGTAATCGCGAGTTTGAATTTTCATGATGAGGAAGATAAGATCGCGGAAGGCACAATTTCCTTGTGGAACTTGTAAGAAGGAATGTGAAGAAAGTTGCCTTTTTTGTGAGGTAAGTCCGCTATTTTACATATGACAGATACGAGAAGTTATGCTAATAGTATCCTGAAAACAAGGTTATACTTGGTTATACTTGTCACTATTTTATACGAAGTTGTAATAAATGTTCAGTTCCAAATTTTGGTTAACAAGTTAATTATATCTATTATAGTAAAATCAAACGTATGATTATATATTGGTTTAACATGGTCCAACTTTTTTAAGGTATTGACCTGTAATGGTTCTTAATGAGATCTTTAATAACTTTACATATATATTTAAATGAGGTTAACTTCTTTGTAAAACGCAAATTGACAGTATATTTCATTTCTGTGTTCTATATCTTGACTAATTTGTATTCATAAGGCATGTGTAGATATTCCGATTTTTATTAAATATCGCCTTAGATTACAAGGTATACTCGTAATTAAAACCCATTTTACAATGATAGAAATGTAACTTGTAACATATCCACAGATACGTGCTAAATGCAAATACAGTCTGCATAACGTTAAAATCATCGTGCTTCACGGTAGCAGCTTTTAAGTCATACCACATAACAGGAGTCGTTAGCTCCTAACCCGTGCTGTTTTAATTAGGGTCAATAAATTAAAGAAGCCAGTGATATATTACAGTTATTGCACATGGTGTTATTTTCACTGTTGGAACTGATGATGTCCTTATGTGTTAATTGTATATTCGCACCCCGTTAGATTTGGCAGGCCTGGTATATACATGAAAATAACATGATTTCGATATATTACAGTTTGCGGTATACATGTGAATAATTATGGTGTATGACCGGTATGACTAAACATAGAAAAGGATCGTTTTCATAGATAATAAACACTGTATTGAAAAAGAAAAAAACCTTGTTTCACGTAATTGTTTATCAGTCATGATTGCCGACAAACATTATACTGACTTTAAAGGGACGTACGCCAATATTTATGTTTCACGGCGTCCCGCTAGTTTTTCTGCATAACTTGCATTTCTTTATTCATTAATATTAATTATAAGAATAGTATTAACAATCTGTTTTTGCATATTACTATTTTTTGATATTATTGCAACAATAATATATTAAAACTTATAGTATAATAAGACGAAATTGTGAATACTTAAAATCTGAGATATTTAAATGTAACCAGGGTAAAAGTAAAAAGGATATATAAATCGAGACACTCCATTTCAAACACTTCAAGATTGCCGTGTGTCCCTTTAATTAGTGAAACAAGATATTCCGTAGATTTTTGGTAAACAATATTTAATACATGATTTGAAGACTGAGTTTGACTGTCAGCCATATATATATATATATTTGTATGTATATTCTCAATAAATAATACAAACTTTTAATAAAAGGAAAAGTACCCATATAGTTAAATGTTACCCCCAAATAGTTAATAATAATAAAATAATAATAATTAATAATAATAATAATATACTTTATTTCCAGAGGGTAATAGACATTTAGTTACAAAACTAATCTTCCATGTGGCCCTCTATTATTTACACAATTACAAAAAAATTACACCAAAATAATGAGAGAAAGAGATAATGAGAAAATGAGAGAATGAGAGAATGATAGAGACTGAGAGAGATTAATGTGTTTTAAAATAATGTTCTTTTATTATTGAAGGTGTGTGATGCCTGGTTCCATAGCACATGCGAGCAGATCTCGAAAGCCGACTTCAAGACATGGACCGGGATCAAAGGAGAGTACATATGTCGGCAGTGCAGACTGGATGACGACAACTTTGACTACCTCCGCGGCATCACACGTTTAATGAAAGCTACTGCTGGTGGTATTTCGGCGCTGAGGGAAGCTGTAACGCGCGAGTCCTTGCTCCTAGGAACCGACAAGTTATGTAAAGCTCAAGAAACCCCGTTGATTGCGCCATCGGTTGACATTGTATCTTCATCTATTCTTAAACAGTACCACACAACTCAAGGGAAGCCTTTACTGACCACCGGTGATGGTGATTGTCTTTTTAATGCGGTGTCAATACTGATGTACGGAAATGAACTGAAGTCCGTTGAACTTCGCTATAAAACCGCAGTAATGATGATTGAAGAAGAGGCGTCAATTGTAAAACACAAAGACAGGGCCAACATCATGCTGTTGTCACCAGATTATGTGGTAGCAGCGCTTGAATGTGTAAAAATCGGTGCTTTTTCCTCAACATGGACGGTAATAGCGTTATCAAGAGTTATCGATCGACCATTACGCGTTTTGTACCCATCTATAAATGGCGGGAAGGATCTTGCATTCAAAGCACTGAACACCACGTATAGTAGTGATACACAAGGAGAACCTCTGACCATCATGTGGACAAGTATAAACAAACTGAGTGTATCAGTTGTGAAGAAAAAGAGCTGTTGGACACCAAACCACTTCGTCGCGGTAATTGAGCAGCCTGAGGAATCGGTCGTTGAGACAACATATCCTGAAATCGGCATCCCGCAACCTCTACCTAAGTTATCACCATCTGCCACTTCAAGAACAGTGTTCGAAGAAGCACCAGCCTCTGAAATTGCCATCCAACAAACTCAGTCATCACCGGAAGCTAAACACCAACTAATCAATTCTAGCATAGTGCTCGAAGAAGCTCTAGTCAAGCCTGAAACCAGTAACCACATAAGTTCAACACCAAAGCAAGATGAGTGGCAAGTTCCGAAACGAAGACGCCTATCCTCACAATACAATTCACCTCCATCAGTAAATTTGTCAAATAGATTTCAGAATCTTTCTACAGACGAAGAGGACAATCTACTACTATTAAGTGATGGTGATTCAATCAGTCCAAACCCATATGTTACCGGTAAGACAAAGAGAAAACGAAAGCGCAGATCACTATCACCAGTACGTGCACGCGACATAAGCAATGAGCAGCTAAATTCTAGTGAATTATCTGAATGTGTACTCGACATAAGCAATAAACAGCAGCTATATTCTAGTGAATTGTCTGAACGTTCTTTTATAGAAAATGACAAAAGTGACGGTGAGTCTGGAAATGTACCATGGAATGATGAACACCGTGGTAAAATTTTCAAGTTTCTTCCAACCCATACCATTATGGAACTGTTTAAGGACAGTGAGGGATCCCTACCAAGCATTCCTTCTGGAATAAAAGAGAACATGTATTTCATAATAGACAATAGTGAAAATGAAATAAGACAAAAGTCTGGACTTAGGCGGGAATTTTGGGATGACTGTGGTGCTTGGGAGAAAAGTACTTCTCCAGCAACATATTTTATCGAGGTTGAAAATAAGCTCATAAATATAACAAAACGGCACGGAAAGTATTGCGTTGAAAAGTATGGACGAAACTTCGAAATATTAGATCCCCAGCCTGAACAAAGTGAACTTATTATAATAAACAGGTCCTACAGCAAACTTAAGGCAAATGCGCTATACAAGAGACGTATATCTTGGATTGGAAACAGACCAGAGAGCCACTCCTGTCTACAGGTCAACATCGCCATAGTGGAGTATACAGGAACATTTCCTGGCCGTGGTTTACACGGAAAAGTTAAACATTCTCAGAACAAGCAACCTTACATAAAGTCTAAGCTGTCTTTGAAAAGAAAAGCTCAAACCATGGTACAACACGATTCTGCAAAAAACGTACATGATGAATTGAATCAAGGTAGCGATCTGCATGAACTCCCTAGAAACTTGAAACAAATTCAAAATATGAAATACAATTCGACCAAAAGATCGAAAAGGGAGGGAGACAACGGTTACTTGAAAAACCTTGCGGACCATTTAATTCATATAGAAAATGAAGTGTATAACGGCCATCCATTCATAAGATCTGTCAATCATCTACATACTGGCGCATCGGTTATAATGTATACCGACGAGCAAATTCAAGATATCCGACGATTTTGCTGTCGTGACCACGGTTCGATCCTAGGCGTGGACAAAACATACAATTTAGGACAGTTACATTTAACAACAACAGTTTTTAAAAATCTTGCAGTTAATAGGACAGATACAGGCGAATCCCCGGTTTTCTTAGGCCCCTCATTTCTTCATGGCAAATCTGACTTCGAAACATTCAACGTTTTTTTCACAAACATTGCCAGTCACTTTAAGGATGAGGAAATTGAAAAGCTCGTCATAGGTTCAGATGATGAAGTGGCGCTTAGAAAAAGCCTTAAACGATCCTTTCCAAATTCAACCCAAGTTGTTTGCACCCGTCATCTGAAAAACAATGTAAAAGATTATTTAAGTAAAAAGGTCGGAGTAAACGAAAAAGACAAACAAGACATTGTTAAATCTCTTTTCGGAGAAAATGGACTGACAGATGCGAACAGCACAATTGTGTTTGAACACAGACTTAATACCATAAATTCAAATGTGGAGTTAAAGGCAGAAGGATTTAAGCCATATTTAGAAAACAGGATCATTCCTATGATAAAAAATCAGGTAAATTTACCATCAAGATTAAAAAAAATGGACGCAGATTGGACCAATAACAATGCGGAATCAATGAACAATTTGCTGAAAATAGGAACTAATCACAAAGTGGAGGATATGGCCGACCTAATAGACATTATTCACCGAATGGTTAAGTCGATGTATAAGGATTGCGAGAAGGCACTGGTAAGAATGGGGAACTATAGACTGAAAGACTCTTACGAACATTTAACAATTTCAATTGACACTTGGTGCCAGAAAAATACTTCTGAGCAGAAATCATACCTTCAGAGGTTCTACAAGGACAAAGGACGAAATAATAGAACTGTCACGTCAACAAACGGCAATTTAACCGTCCCAAAAACCCCAAATGGCGGGAAAAAACCATATCAAAGAAAGAGAATGGCAGCAGAACGGACGGCACCTCGCAAATAAAACTCGTCGGTATATGACTGCCTTCCTCAAGCAGGCAGGCCATGGCTCATTGAGCACCGACCCTATGGTTAAGGTCAGTGAAAAAGAACAAGTGTAAATAAAACTCGTCGGTATATGACTGCCTTCCTCAAGCAGGCAGGCCATGGCTCATTGAGCACCGACATTATGGTTAAGGTCAGTGAAAAAGAACAAGCGTAAATAAAACTCGTCGGTATATGACTGCCTTCCTCAAGCAGGCAGGCCATGGCTCATTGAGCACCGACCCTATGGTTAAGGTCAGTGAAAAAGAACAAGTGTAAATAAAACTCGTCGGTATATGACTGCCTTCCTCAAGCAGGCAGGCCATGGCTCATTGAGCACCGACATTATGGTTAAGGTCAGTGAAAAAGAACAAGCGTAAATAAAACTCGTCGGTATATGACTGCCTTCCTCAAGCAGGCAGGCCATGGCTCATTGAGCACCGACCCTATGGTTAAGGTCAGTGAAAAAGAACAAGTGTAAATACAACTCGTCGGTATATGACTGCCTTCCTCAAGCAGGCAGGCCATGGCTCATTGAGCACCGACACTATGGTTGTCTTGTATATACGTTTCACGCATAACTTGTTTAAATATTACCGCATTCCTTTTTAATTTCAATGTTATATGTTGTAGTGTATATATTAGCATGCTCGAGTCTTATATGTAAATTAATAGCCTCATTCCTATTTCTACTGTTGTATTCTTGAATTAAACAAGAGAGAGACAGAGACAGAGACCGTGGCAGAGAGAGACAGAGCGAGATAGAGAGAGAGAGAGAGAGAGCGTTTAACTTAACTATAGCAGTATATTATATACTTTATATATTTACCATTTATATATACTTGTTAAGCCTAAAACTTTTTGTACAGCTTGTTTAAATGAGAGAGAGAGAGATGTTTATAAATTCATTTTAGATTCATTTTAGATCTACTTCTTTGATTAAACGTTTAAACAATGACTGTGTTTTTATTTCATTCCTTTTTATTTATGAACATGTTTGAACTTGAAAACACGACAACTCGATCTGTTGTTGTTGACACTTGTCATCAATAATAATTTATGTTGGGTTCTTATTGCTAGCGGTGGTACACAATATAAATGATTAATGCAACAAAAACTAGCCGATTCGTCGTGTTTTCCTAACCAAAGTATTTCATCAATAATATTTCAGTCGATTCTTTTAGGTCTCATTAAAATAGCTAATTAAAATAACTATCCCGCAAACAACAGCCACATTTTACAACATATGTACGTGTTATGAGAATCAAAACTCTATAGACACAATATAAACGGCTTTACCAGGCCAAACCCATACATTATTATATGACATAAACCACAGACCTAATAACAAATAGATTGGACACTACGAAAATTATCTAAATTTCACGTTGCACAGTGCGAAAATTTCACAAATTATTTCCCAACTTTAAACACACATATCATGAAGAGTTTTATAGATACAAGGTTCATTCATGCCAAATACAATCACAAATTTAATTTTCTTTCCAATGATAGTATTTTTCTTACTCTTACATTTAGAGCAAAAAAGGAGTTTGACGGAAACTTTGACTATGTCAAAACCTTGATTTTTAAGAGAAAAACGAAAAATTATGACATTTTTAACTTCAAACATCTTTTTATACAATTTCTTACTTTCAAAATAAACATAAATTATTATAATACCATTTTGCTATTCACTATGAATCGTTTGAATGTATTCTCATCAAAATCAGTGAATAATTGAGAGAGGAGATAGAAGGAAAAGTTAAGGTGCCACGTGATATTTTGGTTACTTCATTGGTTAAGATAGGAAGTTTCCTATCTGTTTATTAATATGTCTGTGCATAAACCCATGGATAGTGTTTGATAAACGGTGTTGTACTTGTAATCTTGCCGTTAATTGGCCCCTATACATATAAATGGAATCTGGAGACAGCAACCGCATGAAGAGAAAGAAGCGTAATCATGTGTGATTATAAACTAGTAAAAAAACATAAGGTCCATGACCTTGAAGCTCTACTGATAGGTTTTGATAGTTAAATGAGTTTCTATTATATAACTCTATGTAAACAAAGATGGCCGCTGGAGGGCATGTTTAATGTCGAATCAAACTATTTTTTTGACAATATCAATAAGACATCAACAGTAACATTCCTGTGAAGTTTCATGAAAATCTGTCAATTCAGAGGAGTAGTCGCTACAGTGCAGTTTACGGACGGACGGACGGACGACGGACACAGCACCACGGCATAAGCTAAAAATACTTTAACACGAAGAGATGACTATATATTTAGTATCTAGGAGTATACTGTATGCACAAATAAGAAAATAATTGTTAATCAATTCTCCAATATGTAGGCTACATATAATGCGTGAATTCAGCTATTTTTTCCTCTTTTTTTTTTTATGTTTCTTTTTATTTATTTTTTATTTTTTAATGCAACACATATGCTCCCTACTCCCCATTTGCCATATTTTTGTCACCTTACGCTATATTTCGCCATCTTACTTCGAATTACTCCACCTTACGCCACCTTACTCCACCTTACGCCACTTTACTCCACCTTACGCCTCTTTACGCATCCTTACTGTTTTTAGGCAGACCCCATCGAAATTGTTTGATATTTTATCTACAGTAACATGGACATACACGTATGAATAAAAAAAAGTAAAGACGTCTTCCATTTTTTAAAACAAAAGTCATTTTCTGTATATTTTCTTCAAGATACACATTTTGTACTTAAAGACGAAAACTATATACATGTAGACTGGGGATACGAATGTTTTTTAATAATTTTAATAGTCAGTCTAGAGGGGTTGCAATTTTATTTAATAACAATTTTGAATACAAAGTACATAAAAGAGAAGGGGACTCAGATGGTAACAAACTTATTCTAGATGTTACAATTAATGGGAAAAGGATGACCTTAATAAATATTTATGGTCCCAATAAAGATAAACCAGATTTTCATGCAAACATAAAGCAAGATATTGATAGATATGGAAACGAAACTATTCTGGGGGGAGATTTTAATCTGGTTTTAAACCCTGAAATTGATACTTTTAACTACATAAATATAAATAACCCTAATGCTAGGGAAAATGTTAAAAATCTGATTGATGAATGTAACTTAGTAGACTGCTGGAGAGAACTAAATTTCGATAAAAAGGGGTTCACATGGAAACGCCCAAATACTAATAAAATGGCAAGATTAGACTTCTTTTTAATATCAGAACATTTATTTACTGACATCGAAGACAGCACAATTGTACCCGGGTACACAACAGACCATTCAATAATAACTATATCTTTCACTTTTGGAAAATTTGAAAGAGGAAGATCATACTGGAAATTCAATAACTCCCTTCTGAAAGACAAAAAATATATAGATGAAATTAAAACAGTTATTGACAATACAAAACTTCAATATGGAACTCAAAATCAAAACTTAAATCTACAAATCAAAGACATTCCTTGTAAAGATTTGTTGTTAGATATTGATGATCAACTTTTTTTTGAAACTTTATTGATGGAGATTCGTGGGAAAACAATATCATATTCATCTTTTATTAAAAAACAAGAAGATAAAACAGAAGCAACTCTATTAAAAGATATAGAGATGTTAGAAGCGCAATTAGATATTGATTTAATTCTTTTAGAAAGTAAAAGAAAAAGTCTGTTTGAACTTAGACAAAAAAAATTAGATGGAATAAAAATAAGATCTAAAGCAAAATGGTTAGATGAAGGGGAGAAAATCACAAAATATTTTTGCAACTTAGAAAACAGGAACTTTATAAGTAAATGTATACCCTCTCTCATTTCTACTGAAGGCAAAGTCTTAAAAGATCAACATGCTATTTTAAAAGAAACTAGGAATTTTTATCAATCATTGTATACACATAGACCAGTAAAACATGTAAATTTAAATGAACTGTTTAAAGATAGTCATATACCAAAACTTACTAGAGAGCTACAACATACACTAGAAGGCCCAATAGAATTATCAGAATTATTATTTTGTTTAAAAAACGCACAAAATCTCAAGAGCCCATGGATTTTTACAAATTTTTCTGGAAAGATATAGGAATTTTCCTCTTGAGATCTATTAACCATGGTTTATTAAAAGGAGAACTTTCAATCACGCAAAAAGAAGGAATTATAACATGCATTCCAAAAACAAACAAAGATAAACAATACTTAAAAAATTGGAGACCAATTTCTTTATTAAATTGCTCATATAAATTAGCGTCAGCATGCATTGCGCAGCGTTTAAAAAAAGTTTTACCTCTACTTATAAACGATGATCAGACTGTTTTTTTGGCAGGGCGATATATAGGTGAAAATACACGTTCTATATACGATTTGTTTTATTATACTGAAAAAAATGATATACCTGGACTACTTCTTATTGTAGATTTTGAAAAGGCTTTTGATACACTTTCATGGTCATTTATTGATCAGGTATTATGTTTTTTTCAATTTGGACAAGGAATAAGGAAGTGGATAAAGGTTTTCTACACTGATATAAAATCCTGCATTTCCGTTAATGGTCACTTATCAGAATGGTTTTCTATTCACCGAGGCTGCCGACAGGGAGACCCGCTCTCCCCATATATTTTTATCTTATGTGTTGAAATATTAGCTATACTGGTTAGGACAAATAAAGACATCACAGGAGTCAAAGTAGGGGACACTGAATATGTAATTTCTCAATATGCCGATGATACCTCCTTGGTATTAGATGGCACTGAAAAATCACTTAAATATGCCCTAATTGTTTTAAAATTCTATGCAGAAATATCAGGTCTTAATGTTAATGTTGATAAAACTAGAGTTATATGGTTTGGGAAAAATAAAGGCTCAAAGGCTAAACTTTGTAAAGATGTAAATTTAAATTGGGATCAAGGTGACTTTGTGATCCTTGGTATCATAATGTCAACGAACCTACATAGTCTAGTCGTATTAAATTACGATAGAAAAATAAAAGAAATTAAATCATTACTACTATCTTGGTCAAAAAGAATACTCACACCGATTGGAAAAATTACTGTCATAAAGCTTTATCAAAATTAAACCATTTATTTTCATCTTTACCAAATCCACCTGACAGTCAGATTAAAATACTACAAGATATGTGTTTTAATTTCCTATGGAATAATCACCCAGACAAAATAAAGAGAACTGTTGTAACCCAAGATTATGAACATGGGGGATTAAGAATGATTAATATTAAACAATTCATATATTCATTGAAACTAACAAATGAATGCAAAAAATAATAAATAAGTAACGTTTATCATTTGAAGATTGTGAAATTAAATGTCTTCCAATTTTTAAAGGGATACATGCCAATCATGACATATTATCCACTGAAGATATTTTGAAATATATACATATTGCAATGCCTCCCTTTAACAAATTTGGCCAATATTCATGTTTGCACTCATTCTGAAATCGTAAAGAAAGAAAAAACCTCCCCATTTGTTTATGTCTATATTAAGATATATTAATTTTATCTACAGTAACATGGACATCCATGTTTGCATTAAAAAGTCCGTTTCCAAATAAAAGGATTTAACAATGTGTTAATTAAACCACTCGTTAGCCATTATGCGCCGAGCGAGCGAATCGAGCGAGAATTTTTTTTATACTGAGGGCGTGCAACGAAATTGTTTGATATTTTATCTACAGTAACATGGACATACATGTATGATCCGGAATTTTTAGGGGCGCCCTGGATCCGCTAGTGGAAATCGATTAATGTAAAATCATAGTTATACCCATATTTAAAGGGACACACGGCAATCTTGATTTGTTTTAAAGCTTTCGGCGTAGTTTTTCTACATAGCATTTCTAGGGCAAAGGGCAATATATCTAATTTTAACGATGACAGAGTTAGGATTCTTGCATTCTGCACTTCATCTCATTGCCCTCTATCATTCTGTGAAGTTTCATTGCAGTCTCTTCAGTAGTTTGAAGATACGCTCCGTACAAGAAAGTGTGACGGACATATATGAACACTGTACATAGTTCCATAAAACCGGGCCCAGCATTACCGGCTTATTAAGGCCAGTTTTTTTTATTAATTGATTTACGGATTTTTTTTCTAAAATTTGAGGGTAGGAGGAGGGAAAAAAATAAAAATAAAATTAAGATGGCATTAACATGGTGACCAAAAAATGCCATTTTAATATGTTACTGTAGTATTTCATACCTCGACGAAACACATAAAAATAACATTCAATCCTTAAATGTTTAACCAACGTTATTTCACAGTTTGAATTAGCACTTTCATACATCCAAGAATCATTGTTTTTGCTTCTTTGTTTTTTTAGCATTCCGTGTGGATGATTTTAAGGCTCTGTTGAAGCAGGAGAGGCAGATAGGTCTCACAATACTGAAAAATTCTCAGTTTCCTGACTTCATATTTTTAATTTTTCTTTTTTTTTTCTTTTTTTTTTTTAAAGTTGAAAAAAAAATCTTTTTTTGGTTTCGGCAAAACTTGCAGTCGGCGGGTCCGTAAATCTAAAAATCAAAAAACTCTGGCCTAATTGGTTGTTATCAATAAATGTCCTGAGCGCTTCAGGTGGTACCAAATGTTAAAATTCTAAACCTATAACAGCCCCACCCTGCACGTATAACTGTTGTTTTAATAGAACCAGAGACATAGGTACAGAGACTAGTCTGTCATTTCTTGTTTTTCAAAAATATATTGATAGTCTACAGACAAAAATAGGCATAAAACTAGATTTTGATCAGAGACCTGATCAAACGGGCTTTCCTGTCATGACGTCACAACTGTCAGTGTTGTCGAAGATGAAGACACTGATTGATTTATCACGCAAATAACTTCGAACATGCAATCAGTGAAAAAAACGATTTTCTGAATATTTTGACGTCACTGATGTCATGACGTCGGGATACCGTATGACGTTCTTGCACAACCGGACCCTGAACAGTACAATCTGTCAAAGTTGTATTCAATACCGATAATAAATGGAGAAGATATAGACAAAAAAATCCATTCATGACGTCACTGGCGGCCATCTTTGATGACGACATGACATCATTCCACATTATAGCACAACTGGACATAGATATCTACAAACTGTGAAAGTTTTATCAAACTCCGATGATAAATGAAGGAGATATAGCGATTACAAGATTTCTTAAATGACGTCATTGGCGGCCATTTTGGATGACGTCATGACGTTAAATCATAAGATATGTCCACGCCTAGATATTTTGCATCCGATAGCGCTTCTAGTGTTTGACCATAACGTTTATATTGATGTTTTAGGGAGTTTTTCTTTCTGGTTATATGAAGAACTTGACATTTTCTCGGATTGAACTCCATATCCCACTTGGAATGCCATTTCTCAAGAAGAAGAAGATCAGATTGTAGAGTTTGGCAGTCAGACGGGTTATTTATAGTGATGTAGACTGCCGTGTCATCTGCAAATAATCTCACCTGCGAGGCTATAGAGTCAGGCAGATCATTTATGTAAAGAAGAAAAAGAAGGGTTCCGAGAACAGAGCCTTGTGGCACAGCAGATGTTACAGGTACCTCAGAAGAAGTATCACATTCTAGAACAACATTCTGAGATCTATCAATGAGAAAGGAGTGAATCCACTTAGTAACAGCGGGTGAGGCACCATGTTTGTGAATTTTAAGATGATTGACTTTGTCAAAGGCTTTACTCAAATGCAAGAGAATTGTCAGTTTGCTTAAAGAGAGAGAGAGAGATTTCTAGTGAGGTCATCCACTAGTCATTAGATATAGAACAGTTTTAATAAGAGTAATCTTATGAATTCTTTATTATTAGTATGACTGGCTCAGGTCAATGACATTTTGAAATAAAAAGTTACTGTTAGATTACAAAGTAAAAAACATATGTTTTATACATTTGCTTTAAAATAAATATCACAATTAATAATCCTGCGTCAATATGAACCATTTTCAAGTACTACCGTACCCCCGTTTCGAAATTATTGCATATATTTAGTATCCTAGCATGCCTGGTGTAGTCGAAAGGAGTTCCCAAATATATAATCACTAACTTTTTTTGTGATAAAAGGCATTTTTGAGTATTTAAGGCCTGTTTTTCTGGCTGAAATGACTTCATTGACTTGTTTATGATAGCTAAAAAACATTTGCATGGTTGTATGATGATTTTATTTGTCAACTTGACAGTTTTGAAAGTAAAAGTAGAACACATTTAAGAGGTGCCGAATGAACGCAGTTTGTTCACGGTATCAACACAGATCAGAATTTTATTTTCTTATATGCCACATGACCCCTACTATTCTCAGCAGTTTTCTAGAGAGGCAGGTCTCATGACTAAGAACATGTAAGTGAATCTTAGTTTGAACTTCATTTTGAAAAATGGCTAACTAGAAAGCTTGGACAATATTGCATTGGACTCAATGGGTCTGGCACACCTTTACACAATTTCCCGATATTTTTAAACGTCCCGGCTTTTAGTAGCCACCGGTGATCGAATGTTATTTGCGGCAACCATTTTGACTTGTTTTGTCGAAGTGAAATATTCTGCGTTTTGATTCTGTTTGTTGTATGTTTATTTGGCATCGTTTGGTGTGAAAAAAGATCATAGTCGTTAGCTACTTTGAGTAAGTATGTTTTAGGATTGACTATCAGGACCAGGTTAACATATTATGGACGGAAAACCTGTTGGATCTACTCCGCGGTGAAACGGCGTGGGTATTTTGTTTGTGTTTTTTGCAAATCATTTGTGCAAATTGGTACGCATGGTAAACGTGTTTTTTACAGATGTAATACTAAATATGTGATTTGAATGAAATTGTTCAGTTGTTATTTACATTACTGTTACCAGCGTAACGGTAACTTTCGTTTTTGTTTTTTTTACAGACGTCTTTTGAACCTAGCGATGACAATACATAATTACATTCTGCGCTACAGTACAGGTAGCTGATCAGTGTTGGGAACTAAAAAAAAAATGAACATGTTATTTTGCTGAAACAAACATGTTTTAAGATTTCCTGTAAAAAATGTCCAAGAGTACTGTAGTTTACTAGTTTGATGCAGGGTGTGAATCTGGTCAACATTTTATACCTAACTGTTTTCATCGATTATTACAATGGCCAAATACCGAGAATTATCCACAAATCTCGTTGGAGCCGCAGTTATATGTTGTTCTTGAAACCGAAAACAATTTGAGCAAACCGTTTTTCTGTGACATATAAGTATCGGGCTCAGCGATTTACAAAGATCGAGTGAATAACAGTACGGATTTCAAGCTTGGAGAGACGTTTTACTGCCGCCACACAGTTACTGCACAAGCAACGCCACTGTGCTATAAAAAAAGAGTATGATAATGGACCTTTGGAAACGCCCGAGGAAAGTTATGAATAGTTAAACATGACTGGAACCAGATAAAGCACATATTCACCGTTATTGGTGTTGATTCCCCGAATGTACCAGTATCAGTCAATTCAATCTGAGGTAATTTCAACAACGGAGCAAGTAATAAATATAAATACTATGCTAATTTTTGCAAAATTGCTGTATTTGACGACAAATCGTCAGTTTAGAATATTGACTCTATCGTCTGCTGCAATTGTTTTGAATAGTAGGTCATCTGCGACGCTTTTTAACGTTTCCGTTTGTTTTTAAAAAGCAAGCGTTGTAATGGGTGGAGTGAATATTCTAAACTGACGATTAAACATTGTGGGTTTTCATATTTAGCTCGACATTTTTGAAGAAAAAAAGAGCTGTTGTCATCACTTGATCTGCGTCCGGTTAAAGTTTTCTATGTCATCTTGTATCTCAGAAACTACTGTACATAATGTATTGTAAATTCACAGATGTATTCGGCATCATGGCAAAATCATACAGGCGGGTTCTACAAGTCATGCTGCAGCTTGCAATTATTTTAGCAAAATTAGGAACCCTTTTATACTTAGAAATTGTGTTAAAATTGTGTTTATAAATGTGTACCTTGAAAACTACTTTTCATAATGGATTGAAACTTCACAGATGTATTCAGCATCATTAGACAACATCATACTGCCAGGTTCTAAAACTCTTGCTTTCATTTTAAGAACATTATGGCTCCTTTTATGCATAGAAAAAATTGATAGCAGTTTTGTATGTGATCTTGTCCACTTAGCCTTTTTTAGATTTAAATTTTTCATTGTATCTCAGAATCCTGTTAAAGAATTCAGTGACACATACATCACACATGCAATCAATTTCATATTAACAGTTTAGAGACCAGTGCCATAATTCTATTAGACAGTTAAGCAGAATTATGCATTCCAATATATAGACAAGGTCTCGAAAGTCGAGCATCTGCACCGACGGGCAGTACTTCTTGTTTTGTCTTATTCTGCCATACATATATACATAAGACTTCTTGTTTTATACAAGGATATTCACAAAAGGAGCATTATATTTACGCGGACTTGTAAAATAAATACAAATACTCTTGTAAGTTGTATAACGATATTTATTTGTTGTAAGTTGTTCGTAAATATTTATCAGAAAATCTGCTTGTTCTGCATCAATGAGCATTTATCATGGCGAGAGGACAAGTGGGATGTTCATGCCCTACTCCTCCATATTTCATTCATGTCTGTTTTACAAGTCATTTTAAACAGAGGAGCTTTGCTGCTGGTGAAATCACAATTAAAATTGAAAGGTAAGGCATTTAATATATTTTTGTTAGAGTTTTTTTTGTATATTAAAACCTTTTATTTTAGGTCAGTAATACCTTGCAGGTGACTTTCAGAGTTGGTCAAAGATTGTAAATTGTACTTTCGGAATACAGATCAATGTCAATTCAACCCTGGTCAGAAAGGTATTTGCTGAAATATCAGACGATGCTATTCGAAAAACTGTGGATGCCAGCATATGAGTAATTCACTAATTGTCTAGCATATGAGTAATTCACTAATTGTCTGTCATAGAAAAAAGTTTTTCATACTCTTGCTTGAAAAAAGTGGGGTCTATATTGGAATGGTGCTGTGCATAATTAACGTCTTGTCCTGTCCTGAAACACAGTTTTGATTTTCTCATTTTTGATTTTAAATTTGATATCGACTGCTCCTTGCCTGCTTGTTGGATTTCGACGAAACTTAGCAGGAAGCATCGGCATGATGTTTAGTTATGAATGTCGCATTTGTGTTCCGGTTTGGTGATTTGTGTCGGAGTTATGGCCCTTTGTTTTTTTTAAACTTTAAATTTTTTATTGCCGCTACTCCTAAACTGCTTGCTGGATTTCAATGAAACTTGGCCGGAAGCATTGTTATGATGTATAGTTGTGCATATTGTGTTTGTGTTCTGGTTCAATGGTTTTTATGATGGAGTTTTAGCCACTACTCCTCCTCAACCGCTTGATGGAAGTTGACAGGAAGGATTGGTATGATGTCTACTGTGCATTTCAGGGTGCCTGTGCGTCAAATATGAATCTTTTTTTTTTATACTTATTATGTTTTCATACCTGATATGATTAGATAGAATGAAAATAGACGCTCCTGGATCTGTTTACAATCTTGCCATAACTATCCGGTATGCTTCACAAAGCCCAAAATTCATTTTGACACCATTGTTTACATTGTAAAAATTAAAACAACATGGCGGCCTTATTTTTAGAAATTGTCGTCTGCACATGTCTGTTCCTAGGGTTCGGATGTACCAAGTGAAATGTAGGTTATGCAGGGTGGTGGTGTTGTTCAATGTTCACAACCTCCGGCAATCAATCATACTTATGCTTTATTTTGGAATGAAAACCATTATATCTAGCAAATAAAAGGTAGGTATATAGTATACTGCGTTTATATTTTGTTATTTACACTGTTGGTCAACTGATTTTTTAAGTCACCCTAGCCTAGAAAAACGGAATGATCCGCCGTCGCCATTTTTGTTTTCGGCTGTCAATAAAATTACATGTAATCATGGGCGTTCAAAATGTGTTTTTGGCTTTACGAAGCTTAGCGGATGGCTATGCGAAGATTGAAAACAGATTCAGGAGCGTCCGTCTATTAAATCATGGCAGGTATGAAAACATATAAAGTAATAAAAGAAATTTTTTATTCATGTTTGACGCATAGATACCCTGAAATGCACAGTAGTTGTGCATATCACGTTGTGTTCCAGTTCAATTTTTTTTGATAGAGAAATGCATGTTTTTTTATATTTTATTTTTTGTGTGAATAGTAAATTTCTGTTTGCTGTACTACTAGTATCTATATGTAAGTTGAAATTGGAGGTATTAAAAGTTGTATTATGAAAGTTATATGTATAAGCTATATATTTGAAGTTGAGAAAGATACTTGTTTTATCTAGAAGAATGAGTACAGTAGTAATGTCTGAAGTTCATGTTGGAAAGGAAAATTCATTTCTTTTACACAAATGTCATCTTCTTTAAAATCTATATTTTTAATGCAGGTCCGGTATTGAAGATGGCCTTACAAGGGATAATTTGTGGAGGAATGGTCTTGACTGTTGACAATCACATCATGACACGACAGTAGATGGAAAATAGTTTATTCAGGTGAATATGCGAACACACTTAAAACTGTAGATCTGGACATTTCATTTTGTAGTTTCAAATTCTTCTTTTATAATGTTGAAAAAAGTTGTTTTTTTGTCATCACCACTTTTGACCATCGTTTTTTCCAAACTTGATTGTTGCCATTTAGGTAGGTTTGTGGTAAAATAGTAAGTTGAGGGGTTTAGCAAATATGCATGCATTAGCGTCTCTACTCCACCTAAACTGCTTGCTGCATTTCAACTAAACTTGGCAGAAAGCATTGTTATGGTGTATAGTTGTGCATATCTCATTTGTGTTCCGATTCAATGTTTGTATGATGGAGCTTTGCAAAAAAAATTCTCTAGATTTTGGAAACATAGCCCATACTGTCAGGTTTAGGAATTACAGCATTTATTTTCATAAAATTGGGTAGCTAAACAATAAAAATGCTCAATAGCAGCATTTAAAAGCATTTCATAGTCAATACTTTTCTGTGTGTTTTCCTTTTTGACATTTTAACTTTCAATTTGTTGTCGCCATACTGCTCCTAAACTGCTTGTTGGATTTTGAAGGAACTCGGCAGGAAGCATCGGTAAGATGCGTAGTTATTCATATCGTGTTTGTATTCCACTTCAATGATTTTAATGAGTTATCTTTTATTTCAGAGACACAGAAAAATGCATGTTTGTCTATATTTTTAATTTGTTGGTGAATAGTAAATTGCTGCTTGCTTTATTACTAGTATGTACATGTAACTTGAAATTGGAGGTACGAAACGTTGTATTATGAAAGCTATATTTATGAGCTATTTATATAAGTTTACAAAGGTATTTGTTTTGTATAGAAGAAGAAGTACAAAAGTGATGTCCGAAGTTCATGTTGGAAAGGAAAATTCATTTCTTTTACACAAATCCATCTTCTTTAACATGTATTTATTTAATACAGCTCTGGTATTGAAGATGGCCTTACAAGGAAAGTGGAACTGTTCAATGATCCGGTTGATGATTTGTGGAGGAATGGTCTTGACTGGTGACAATCACATCATGACACGACAGTAGATGGAAAATGGTTTATTCAGGTGAATATGTGAACACATTTAAAACTGTAGATCTGGACATTTCATTTTGTAGTTTCAAATTCTTCTTTTATAATGTTGAAAATAGCATTTTTTTTGTCATCACCTTTGACCATTGTACTTTCCAAACTTTATTGTTGCCATTTAGGTAGGTTTGTGGTGAAATAGTAAGTTGAGGGGTATAGCAAATATGCATGCATTTGCGCCAGAAGACCACAGGAGTTGTTCCTGTATCTGAGTCTCAGCACTCTGGTATCGCCTCAGCTTCTGTTTTTGTATGTAAACCACAAACCATCTCAGTGAGCAACTTAAAATCACCAGCAAGACAACAATATTAAATACTTCTGTTAAAATTGATGGTGATACCGAAACACCATGGTCCAAAACAATGTGGTGTTTTCAATGTTTAATATTAAATGTAAGGACTGCGTATACTTCATTTTGAAATCCTGTCCTGTCATATGCTGTACAATTACTGCCTTTTGATAAAGTTGATAAATAGTTTTGTCTTATGTCCTCAGGTTGATAAATTGAGGTATCAATTTATTTAAAAGGTCAACAGTAATTTCATTATAAATTTGATAATAAATTCAGGAATCATTTTGTATAGCATATATAGAAAACAACAACAGTGTATGAAATGAGTAAATTAGTAAATGACATCATTCATACCTATTTATCTTCGGTCACATGATATTTTCTTTCAAGCCTTTGAGTTGATACAAAAAATGGAATTATTATTCTGAGGTAATTAAGTTTCCTCGCGTTAGGCCCCATATAACCTTCCATGTGTTGGTGTGCTGTAAAACCCTTTTTGTTATCATGCTCATTCAGGGTCTTCATCATGACACCATGTATGCAAACATGGAAACTTGGCTTCATCATAAATGTAGTGTCTACCATAGAATATCGTTTTTTATCATGCTCATTGAAGGTCTTCATCATGACACCTCATATGGAAACGTGCCTCCATCGTAAATGGAGTGTTTACTATAGGATTTGCAGTTCTGCAGTTTAGAAGGTTCTAGGCACATTTTGCATATTTTATCTTGATGTATCTGGCATGTTCATTCCTGTTAGGCACCATATAACCTTTTATGTGTTGGTGACCCAATTCAAATTCATTTCAATATGTATGTTCTTTACCCTGCCCTCCTACCCCCTCCTGACCCAATTTCTTCAGGCAGTAGAATGTCTACGGACCCTCTTGGATTTCTTGTTTGCCTTGCACTTTACCGCCTTCGTTTTTACCTCTACTGATCTTATGCCGTTGTGTGGTGCCCCGTCGTTCATCTCTGTCTGTATAGTAAAAACATGTAGAGACTACTCCTCTGAAACTTCTTGACATATTTTCATGAAACTTTTCAGGAATGCTGATGTAGCTATCAAAACCTATCAGTAGAGCTTCAAGGTCATTGACCTCTTGTTTTATATGCCTCTTGCTTACATGTATGTAAGTTTCCTGAATGTAGTGCATATACATATAAACAAAATAATATGCATTTTTCAAATTTCCTTAAATTGGCGTGGTATTCAGTATATTTAAATGTATATTTAGCAATATGGTTGCAACCGAGGGCCGTCAAATTAATGGTTGCATTTCTGATTAAATAAAGTGAAAATCTGATATAGTTCAAAGAAATGTCTTTAAATGCTTAACTCAGTTTTATATCCGTTTTTAGGTTACAGTGTCGAAGAATTTGAATGATCAGCGAATGTCGCAGACGTTGACAGCCGTAGTAACTGCTTGCACAGTCTTGTTCTGAATCCTATAGTGAATAATTGACATGCTTGATAATCTGCTGCATCTGACACTGATTTTTTAGTGTCTTAAAAGATCAGTTTAACATTCAGACTGAAAGTCAGAACAAATCTTTTATGTAAACGTATTTCACAGAAAGAAATCTGTGAAAGTCAGACTGATATGTTGACATCTGTATATTTTGATGAGATGTGACCTGTTGAAAGGCGTTTTAAAACTGCTGTACAAAGATTTAGGATTTTTGAATGATCTGTAAAAGTCAGTTCTTGGTTTCAATATACTTTTTTGCAATAGTGAATCTCCAATATGTGGTTTCTATAGGACAGTTTTTATTTGCCTGATTAAAAAACGGGATGTATGGTATGAAGATGTCCGTACATCCATCTGTAAGCAATTTACATTCCACACGATTACTTGAAAGGTATGAGATCCACCGTTGTGAAACTTCATAGGTATATTGCCGTTATAGTGACCTTACATGGAAATATGCATTCAGCACACTAATTCCAAAAATATAACACCTACACTGATAAAACTTAATAGGTACATTTCCGAAGGTGAGAAGAGGAACTTGGTTGTTTTTGGCGTCATTAGATCAATGTGTTTTGGACCAGTAGGTCAAAGTTCAAGGTCAGAGTGACCTTATATGGAATACTTATGAAACTTTGTAGGCACATGTCAAGGTTTCTGATCATGAACATTGTTTCCTGGCTCTTATTGACAAATTATTGGATCTACAATCTTATAGATGTATACAAATAGTGTTTTTGGTTAAACAAAAAATCATAGCAGGTTTTTTTTATAACAACAAGATCATATTAATTTGACACCTAGGATATGTTTTTAGTATAACTACCTTAGTAAATGGGCATACAATGCCCCATTAGGCAGCCCTCTTGTTCTCATTTATTGTATTGTGTTAGGTTTTAAAGGAAATGTTTATTTCTTGTATTTTGTTAGGTTTTTGAAAGAAATGTTTATTTCTTGTATTTTGTTAGGTTTTTGAAAGAAATGTTTATTTCTTGTATTTTGTTAGGTTTATGGTTTTTGAAAGAAATGTTTATTTCTTGTATTTTGTTAGTTTTATGAAAGCATGCTGAAGCTTTGTTGAATAATTTTATTTGTACATTGTTATGAAAGAAAGAAGTTATGAAATTGTAAAGAATATAACCATTAAAACACACTGAAACTTACTTGAATTTATACCATTTGTGGGGTTCATGGATTAATGTTTAGAGGGTCTGATAAATGTGTGTTAAATCCAGAAATTGATCTACAAGATCTACAGAGAAAGCTACATGTATATAGTTAGACATTATTATGATCTGTTTATTTGTTTGTTTGTATGATGTTTACGTCATTTTCAACACATGTAAGGTTATATATGAGGGTATAATTTTTGTGAGAGCACCCACTTTTTGACATTACCATACTAAAATATAAAGGTCAAGGTCACACTGAAGGTTATGATATCATATGGGTTAAATACTATTTTTAGATCAACCTAGCCGAAGCGTAAAGATGATCTATTGGGATCACTCTTTGTCTGTCGTCCGTCCATTGTTAACTTTTGATTCAAACGACTTCTCAGAAACCTCTTGACCCATTCTGACGAAACTTCACATGGATGATCGTTAGATGACTGCTTTTTAGATTTGTTGAAATTAGGTCAGGGTGACATCCAAGATGGCCACCATTACCATATATGGTTGAAACCTTAAAAAATCTTCTTAAGAATTGCTGGACAGATTTAGACAGTTTTTTTTTTTAAATGATCGCCAACACCTAGACTATCAAGTTTATAAAAATGAAGTCCCTGGGGTCATAATGACCATGCCCATGGGGTCCAAAGTTTGTATATTGAGATTTTGCTTGTTTTCTAAAGGGAAATGGTCCTCTAGCAAGTTTGTTGAAATGGTGACTTTGGGGTCTAATTTGGCTCTGCCCAGGGGTCACAGTTTTACATAGACTTATATAGTGGAAAAAAAACCGTCTTCTGTGAAACTGCAAGAACCCGAGGTTTAATATTTTCCATTTACAATTAGATCATGGTCCTTTACCAAGTTTGTTCAAATGGTGACCCTGGGGTCACGGTCACATTTGGCCCCACCCCAGGGGTCATATTTTTTTTACATAGTCTTGTATAGGGAAAAACTTAAAAAATCTTCTTCTTTGAAACTGAAAGAGCCAGATGTTTAATATTTTGCAATTGCTTTAAGCCTATGGTCCTCTACCAAGTTTGTTCAGATGATGACTTTGGTGTCAAATATGGCCCCGCCTCGGAGATCACAGTTTTACAGACATATTGGAGAAAAAAATTAAATCCTCTGTGAAACTACAAGAACCAGAGGTTTAATATTTTGCATTTACTATACGGTTATGGTGCTTTACCAAGTTTGTTCAAATAGTAACCCTGGGGTCACATTTGGCCCTGGCGAAGTCGTTTGAATGAAATGGTGTCTGCGGTCACAGATTAACATTGACTTATACAGGAAAAGCATTTAAAAAAATCTTCTTTTCAGGAACTACAAGCTTGTTGAAATGGTAATCTTGGGGTCACATTTGGTCCCGAAATGGTAATCTTGGGGTCACATTTGGTCCCGCTCCAGAGTCACATGTTTTACATAAAGTTATATAGCGATAATATTTAAAAAAATTCGTCTTCTCAAAAACAGGTGGGTCAATTTTGACATGGATGATCCTTAGATGAATGTTTTCCAAATTTGTTAAAATAAACGTGACATCCAAGATAGCCATCATAGAAAAATCGTTGAATTACTTCTTGTACACTGGGAAGCCAAAACACCTATCTAGACCTGGGTAAACCCATAGTGAAAGAAGCAGAAAGAACTAAATGGTTTTCAACGAAAAATCCGTACTTATTGACAACAATTTTATGTTCCCCCAAAATGTTTGGAGGAGCATACAGTTGCTGGTATGTATGTCTGTTTGTCTGGATTGTTGTCCAGAGCATATTAAAAGTTTCAAAAATGGGACTCCATATGAAATTTGCCCAGAAGAGCACAAGGGGTCTTCCTCCACCAATGGAAGCTGGAAAGTTGCCATATGACCTTAGCTGTTGATGCGACTATAAAATCCAATTCAATTTAATTCCGTCCTTACCTGGATTCCCGCAGCATTTAGTTTTATAAGTACGCTACCAGTAAGTGACCACATGGATTGTAGGATTGTACTCCCATCGGTCAAGTCCATTTATTTTTTCCGCTCAGCAACTAGTTTCTCTTGAGAGATGTTAAAGAAAACTTCACCACAATGCTTGCTTTTTGACTTGCTTAATCCAAGGTGAATGTTGCTCTTACTATAAGTAGAAAAGTATTTTCTGCACAATAACTTTACATCCCCTTGAGGAATATCAACAAAACCTTACCACAAGGTTGAATGAAAGGTTGGGATTGCTATTCGGAACATTTTGTCAGAAGGTCAAGGTCAACGAAATGTCCGCAGATAGGGGCATGTATTGATTATATCGGATACTAACATACAGATCTACATGAATTTGTTGTTGTTTTTCTTTTATACACCGTCATTCACACAAATTTATGCATTTGAATAATAAATTAATTATGCCCCGTAAAATTTATAAACAATCTAAATAAGAATACAAAAGAAATAACTGAGGTGAATAATATCAAGGTAAGGGGTGAGGGGAATGGGATTTTTATCGTGAGAATTGATGTGGAATTTTGGATTAATTGATGTGTCTGAACCCTGCTTTGAATGGTAATGGACGATGGGAAGAAGTGCAGAGTTCAAATACCATATAAACTGTTTTCATTCATATTAGGCTGTATTGACCTTTGTAATGTTTAACTTCTTGTCTGGAGCAGAACTTTAAATCCACTAATGGGACTGGAATAAAACTTCTCTCAATGATAGAGGACAAGGAGAAGAAATACAGAGCACAAATGTCATTGCTGTTTATCTTCATTTAAAACAGAACGATTGCACTGTGAAATTTTATACTTTTTAATTCTTGTTCGAATATAAAAGATGGAAATTTCACAGATATTGTCTAGGAACAATTTCAAATGGCATACCTATGTATCCTTTCCCTCTGTCTGGGGCGGCTCTAAATAACCTATACTGTGTTGATGAGCCGTTTAACAACATTCAGTTAATTAAATAATTTGCCAGTAGAGCGATAAGACCTTTCATTTATATTTTCAGGTCATGGCACGACGAAAGTCTGAGAGGACAAAGAGGGCAGCGGCAAGAGAAAAGATGAGGCAGAGGAGGAGTGGTGATGCCCATGGAGAGGCATCATGTGACCAGGAGATTGAAAAACAGGAGATTGAAAAACAGGAGAATGAAATAGGAAATGGAAAACAGGAGATTGAAAAACAGGAGATTGAAAAACAGGAGAATGAAAAACAGGAGAATGAAATAGAAAATGGAAAACAGGAGAATGAAATAGAAAATGAAAAACAGGAGAATGAAATAGAAAATGGAAAACAGGAGAATGAAAAACAGGAGAATGAAATAGAAAATGGAAAACAGGAGAATCAAATAGAAAATGGAAAACAGGAGAATGAAAAACAGGAGAATGAAATAGAAAATGGAAAACAGGAGAATGAAAACAATGGAAAAAAAAAGAAAAGAAGAACAAAGAGACCAAACAAACAAACAATAAACAATAAAGAAGATAATCGGCAAAATGGAAAACAAAAGGTAGGCAATAAAAATAATGTAGACGAAAGGACTTCGGAACAAAAAAGAAAATGGAAAAATGAACAAAATGAAAGCACAAAAATGAAAAGAAATGAACAACACATGAAAGAAAGAACAACAGGACAAAATGAACAAAACAGAGAAAAGAACAAAGAACAAAATGGACAAAACAGAAAGCAAATGGAAACAAAACAGGTATTTGAAACAAAAGCATCATTAAAAAGTAACAAGCGAGCAATAGAGAAACAAACATATCAGATACCAAGTACGATAGAAAAGGCTAATGTTACTCCAGAAGTGCAAGCGCAGATTGAAAGAAAAATTAAAGAGCTTGAAGTGCGCAAAGTTTCATCAGAAAACTCGCCTGTTTATAATAAAAGTAAAGAACAAGGTAATAGTTTGAAAAAGGCATCCACTGATAGATGTAAAAGCAGAAAAGGTACAAAACAGAGATCTTGTAAAGGTAGTGATGATGATGTTGTATATATAAAAGAAACAGGACCAGCCTCGTACAGTTTTCAGCCTTTAACATGGGCAACAAGAAAGAAGCTCGTTCACAAAATTCCTGGCTTGAATACAATTGCTGATGAACATGTTTCCCAAGGACCAAAAAAGTTAACTCTGCCAAGTAAAGTTAAAGTCATTGATACTGACGGCAACTGTTTTTTCCGAGCTGTTTCTTACGCGGTTACTGGTACTGAGGACAATCATTTTAAAATGCGTAATGAAGTTGTGAATCATATATTGAAAAACAACGATTTATTTGTAAGCCATTTACGGTCTGGCTATAAATCTGTCGGTAATTATATCTTCAAGAAAAGAATGTCGCATGCTGGTACATGGGCTACAGAGCTTGAAATCTTAGCTGCTGCCGATCTCATTAGTACAGACATTTATATACATGAAGAGAATTTGTCCTGGATGCTCTTTTCTGCAAAGCATGTCCATGAAAATGCAACGGTTGAAACAGAAAGTATATATTTGAATCATAGTTATCGGGCACACTATGAAGTAGTTCTGTCTGTTGAAGATGAGCGAGAAACAGGAGGTGCATCATGCGATCAATTGAGTTTTGATACTGAAGACAACTGTGATATGGTAAATGCCTGTGATAGGGATTCCGATTCTGTGTGTGATATGCATGTTCACTGTGATATACAAACAAGCTGTGATGATACTGAAGACAACTGTGATATGGTAAATGCCTGTGATAGGGATTCCGATTCTGTGTGTGATATGCATGTTCACTCTAATATACAAACAAGCTGTGATGATACTGAAGACAACTGTGATATGGTAAATGCCTGTGATAGGGATTCAGATTCTGTGTGTGATATGCATGTTCACTCTGATATACAAACAAGCTGTGATGATACTGAAGACAACTGTGATATGGTAAATGCCTGTGATAGGGATTCAGATTCTGTGTGTGATATGCATGTTGACTGTGATATACAAACAAGCTGTGATGATACTGAAGCCAACTGTGATATTATAAATGCCGTTGATATTGACTCATATTCTGTTTTTAGTATGCATGGTGACTGTGATATGAAAACAGATTGTGATGCTACTGAAGCATGCTGTAATACTACTGCGAATGACTGTGACACTGATTCTGTATTTGATATGCATAATGTCTATGGTGTAAAAACAATCAGTGATGATACTGAAACTTGCTGTGATATCCCTGAGAGATTAATGTTTGAAAATGAAAAAAACGTAACTAAGTCTGACACTGAGGTAGACTTGTATTCAGCTAGACCTTTAGCTAAAAGAAACATTAATTCAGTGCAAGGAACTTTTAATCAAGGAGATCAAAGATTTCTAGAGAGTGCTGGTAGACAGTGTGTAATGAACAGCCTTGCAGTTCTGATGTACAGTAAAGTGAAACCAATGACCACATGGACATCTGCTGACCTTGATAATGTACTGATCACTGGAAATGAAATGTATTGCTTTCTTACAAACAGTTCTACCATGAATAATGCATATATATCTATAGCAGAAATACCAAGACAGTTAGAATGTTACAACAGGTTTTTTACAATTCAGATTCAAGAATCTTTGTCTGGTATGTTGAATAGTAATAACGTTGATTTAGAAATCTATCAGCTGGTTAGTCTTGTTGATGCTTTAACTATTTCTCTACATGAAAATGATGGATGTTTGGTAACTTTCAAAGGAAGCACATTTGCTATCACACACGAAAATAGTAGTTACTTTGTTTTTGACTCTCATTCAAGGAATCAATTTGGTATGCAAGTCCCTAATGGAAAAAGTGTTTTGCTGGAATGTATGTGCATAGATGATATAGTTTTCCATTGTCTTAATTTAGCAGCTTCAATGAATGCAGCTGATAAAGAGCAGTTCGAAATTACTGGAATACATTTAACGGTGACAAATGTTAATAGAGACATAATGCAAATTTGTGATAGTACACACAAACCATCTTGTGTGACAAAACATATTAGAAACAATATTGGTTTAGTGTCATATACAAATAGACATATTTTATGTGAATCTGATGATGAAATGAACTTGACTTATCCAGAGTGTGCGACTGGTCTTGAATCGGACATTAATTTGATGACTGATGATAGAGCGCTATCTTGTCCTTCAGTAAACTTGGGTAGTTCTGATGTAATTTGTGACAAATACCAAGAGCAGTTGCTTTTCACGGCTGGACAAAAGCATGCCACTTCTGACTGTCGATATGCAGGGAAGAAGAGAAGAACGCGTACAAATGATAGAAGAAATCACTTGAAAAAAAGACGAGCAGAGAAAAGAAAGTACAATGAAAACAATGAATACAAATATAGAAAGATTGAGAATGATGCAAAGAAGTACAAAACTGATAAACATTATCGGAAAACAAAAATTGAGAATGATGCAGAGAAATACAAAACTGATGAACATTATCGGAAAACAAAAATTGAGAATGATGCAGAGAAATACAAAACTGATGAAAACTATAGAAAAGCAAAAGTAGAAAATGATGCAAAGAAGTACAAAACAGATGAACAATACAGGAAAAGAAAAATGGAGAAATACAAAAATGATGAGCAATATAGGAAAAGAGAAATTGATAACAAAGCAAGGAAGTACAAAACTGATGAGCAATATAGGAAAAGAGAAATTGATAACAATGCAAGGAAGTACAAAACTGATGAACAATATAAAAAAAGAAAATTAGAAAATGATGTTAAGAAGTACACAACTGAAGAGAAATACAGGAACAAAAAACGTAATGCATCAATATCAAAATATGCAGCAGATGAAAAGCATCGTACAACCGTCAAAACTGCTTCAGTAACAAAATATGCATTAGATAAAGAATTCAGTAAATCTGTAAAACATGCTTCAAAAAGGAAATATATTGAAAATGTAGGTCACAGAGCATTTAAAAAACAAGCGTCTATCAAAAAGTACAAATATAACGAAGATTATCAAAAGGAGGTGAAAGATAAGGTGTATGAATGCAGAACATTAAAACAGGAAAATCAGAAAGAAATTTCCAATGCAATAAGTTTGTTTGTAAAAGAGATACGTGAATATCCAGACCATGTGTGTTCCGTATGTTGCAAGTTGTTGTTTAGGAGCCAAGTACTGATTTGTAAAAGGGAAACATACAGTAATAAAGAAGACAATGTTTCTAAATTAGCTGGTATTTGTATTTTAGATAAATACTTTATTCCATGCTTAAAAGAAGATGGACATACATGTTCGAGTAGATGTAGCCTATGGATTTGTTATACCTGTCATAGAAAGTTATTGACTGGAAGTATGCCCTCAGAAGCAGCAGCAAACAAACTGGAAGTCAAGTCAGTGCCAGAAGAACTTCATTGTTTAAATTCTGTTGAAAGACACTTGATTGCTATAGTTGTTCCATTCATGAAAATACTGGCACTACCAAAAGGAGGGCAACATGGAGTTCATGGACCAGTTATTTGTGTACCTTCCAATACATGTGAATCAATAGCTAGTTTGCCACGATGTGACAATGAAAATCAAATGATTCGAGTTAAACTGAAGCGAAAACTGTCCTATAAAGGTCACTATGATTATCAGTTTGTTAATACAGCACATTTAGAAAAGGCAGTTTCATTTCTAAAAAAAGAGAACAAGTGGTATTCAGATGTAGAGTTTGATCAATTGTGGGAAAATCCTATTTGTCAAGAAACTGGTAATAAAAATATCACAGAAGAGCAAAATGAGAGCCAAAATGCCACAGGTGAGCAGAATGGTAGTACAATTACCATAAAAAAGGAAGATGGTGTTGAGATATTAACAGACAACTCGGATGAAATTATGCATGGTTTATTGCTAGATACATGTCTTCAACCTGTAGACATAGGACAAGAAGTTCTTGATCAGCATTTTAACAGTATCATTTCTGTTGCACCATGTGAAAGAAACAATCCAATTAGTATTTTGATGGAAAAAGGCATTGAAGCCAAATCCTTTCCTACATTGTTTCCAGATGGAAATAGCGTGTTTAGTGACAATCGTGATGTATCAATTACACTGACACGGTACTTTCATAACCGTTTGATGCATGTTGACAACAGATTTGCACGTGATACAGATTTCATATTTTTTGCACAATATATGTCTGAATTACAGCAAGTAGTATCTAGTGTATCAGTTGCAATGAGGAAAAGCTGTCGGAAAGGTTATACTGGAGAAAATATCACAGCAAATACATTTAAAAATAAAGAAAAGATGGAAACAATTTTTAAAAATGATGAAGGATACAGGTTTTTAAAGGCAATTCGTGGAACTCCGCCATATTGGCAAACAACACAAAAAGACTTATTTGCAATGATTCGTCAACTTGGACTGCCAACTTGGTTTTGTTCATTTTCTTCAGCGGAGATGAGGTGGCCAGAAATGATAGAAGCTATTTTAAAACAACAGGGTGATTACAGAAATCCAGAAGACATGGACTGGCAAACTAAGTGTAATATTTTGCGAAGCAATCCTGTTACTGTAGCCAGAATGTTTGACCACAGATTTCATACGTTTCTGAAAAATATTATTCTGTCCAATTCAAATCCAGTTGGTAAAGTTGTAGATTATTTTTACAGAATTGAATTCCAACAAAGAGGCTCACCACATGTTCACTGTTTATTATGGGTGGAAGATGCTCCAAAACTGGAAAAAGATGTTGATGCAGCAGTCATAACTTTTATAGACAAATACGTTACCTGTGAAGTACCTCCCGAGGAATCTGACTTGAAGGAAATCGTAACAAGTGTTCAACAACACAGTAAAAATCATTCCAAATCATGCAAGAAAACTGGAAAAGAATGTCGATTTAATTTTCCCAGACCACCCTCTCAGCAATCGTTCATTGCAAGACCAGTTAATGAATTGGAAAATATAAAAGCAATTGATCCTGACATGTCTGCAGATGAGGTAATGAACGTAATGGAACACAATTCAAAACAAAACCACATGAGTGTTGACACTGCAAGAAATATTTTAGAACGCATATGGGCAAGCATAACAAATGAAGTTACAAATTTATCGTCCATTGATGAAATTTTTCTACAGCAAGGATTGACTCAGAACATATTTGAAGAGGCTTATGCAACTCTTTCAAAAAACCGGCAAATTGTTTTAAAGAGACGTCTACAAGATAGTTGGATTAATCAATACAGCACACATTTATTACGTTGTTGGAATGCCAATATGGACATCCAGTATGTTACTGATGCATATGCTTGTGTAGTCTATATCGTTTCATACATTTCTAAGGCAGAACGAGAAATGAGTAGAATTTTAGACCATGCACAAACAGAAGCCAAAGAGGGTAACGAGGACGCGAAACAAGCCCTGAAAAAAATTGGTAGTGTTTATCTGCATCATCGAGAGATAAGTGCACAAGAAGCTGTATACAGAGCATGTGGTCTTCATCTAAAGGAATGTTCACGAAAAGTTCAGTTCATACCTGTTGGAGATAATCCAGTAAGAATGAGTTTACCCCTGGCCGTGATACAAAATAGATCGGAAAGTGATGAAAGTAGTATATGGATGACAAGTTTGGTTGAAAAATATCTTGCAAGACCAACAATTCAGGAGTTCAAATTCATGTGTTTAGCTTCGTTCTGTGCACAATACCGAGTTTTATTTTCATCACAAGTACCAAAATCATCTTCAGAAAAACAACATTCTACTGTGTTTGCTCTGCAAAATAATCGAGGATTCATTCAGAAAAGAACAAGGACAGATGTTGCTGTTATTCGCTATCCGCGTTTTTCTGTTACACGATCCCCAGAACAATACTATTTAAGTATGATGCAACTATTTTTACCATATAGACATGAAAAGCAGTTGAAACCAAAGGACTTTGATACATATGAAGATTTCTTCATGTCTGGGTTTGTTGCTTATGGTGAAAATAATGAAATAGTGTCTGTGAAAGAAATTGCAGAAGGAAATAAGTCAACTTTTGAAAAAGATATAGATGATCTGAATAGTGCAGAAGAAATGGCATTAGAAATGAGTGGTCCACATGAAGATGCATGGGCCCAAATATGTCCTGAAACAGAAGTTGAACGTATTGAATGTCTCCAAGAAAAACAGCACAACAAAGCAGAAGACAATGATGAGGATGAGGTCAGTGTGATACCAGATCTGTTGCAAAAGGAGAGTAACACAAGTGTAGAAATTTGTCAAACGGTTGTATCTAGACAGGAAGGGATGATGTTGATGAGATCAATGAATGATTTACAAAGGAATGTCTTTTACACGATAAGGAAATGGTGTCTACAGAAAGTTAATGGGCAAGATCCGAAACAATTTCATGTTTTTATAACTGGTGGTGCTGGAACTGGAAAGAGTCATCTTATTAAGAGCATTTACTTTGAAAGTACAAGATTGTTTGCACCAACTATGTCAAGTCCTGACGATATATCTGTACTGCTTACAGCTCCAACAGGTGTAGCAGCTTTTAATATAGGTGGATCAACCATTCACAGTATATTTTCTATTCCAATTAACGCTTCACTTCCATATCAGCCACTTGCAGAGGAAAAATTAAACACATTGCGAAATAAACTGGGCCATTTACAATTACTTATTATTGATGAAATATCGATGGTTGACAAAAAGCTTATTGTATACGTTCACGGGCGTTTGAGACAAATCAAACAGAATGGTGACCAATCTCCGTTTGGTAATGTCAGTATTGTTGCTGTTGGAGACTTTTATCAGTTACCTCCTGTAAAAGGGAAACCATTGTACAGCAGTGAAAACTATTATGATCTATGGAATGACAACTTTTCCATTGTAGAATTAAATGAAATAATGAGACAAAAGGAAGACAAGCAATTTGCAGATATTTTGAACGAGTGTAGGATAAAATCAAAAACAGACAGTCTGTGTGAAAACAGCAGGTATTTGTTATGTAGTAGAGAAACAGGAGAGAAGGTTGATTCAGTTCATATATTTGCTACAAACAATCAAGTCGATGAGCACAATTTTAAAAAATTACATGAAATATGCAGTGAACCAGTTTCCATTGAAGCTGAGGATTGGACAAAAGATGAACGTAGTGGAAAGATGGAAAAAAGGAAAGAACCACAGGTTCAGTCTAGCACAGGTTCATTACCACATACTCTTTGGCTCGCAGTTGGTGCACGTGTAATGCTTACGATGAACATAGATGTGTCAGATGGTCTTACAAATGGTGCCTTTGGAACAGTTGTAAAAGTGGTGATGGAATGTGGTAGTCACAGGGCCAAGCATGTGGAAATAAATTTTGACAATGAAAACTGTGGAAAAAAGAACCGACTAAAAACTAGAGGGGAAACGAGAGTTCTGGTTGAACGTCAAGAGCAAAACATTGGACAGAAAAGAAGAACAACAAGACGACAATTTCCACTGAAATTAGCATGGGCATGCACAATTCACAAAGTTCAGGGTTTGACTAGTAACAAAGCTGTAGTTTCACTTGAAAATATTTTTGCACCAGGACAAGCATACGTGGCATTAAGTCGTGTTACTGCACTAAGTGGACTTACTTTGATTGGCTTTAATGAGAAAGTCATATATTGCAACACAAACATTAAAGCATCACTGGACAAATTACCAAAATTTATAGTGCAATCTTTGACAAATTTTGAAAACGAAACGTCTATTGCATTTCACAACATTGAAGGTCTTGTACCGCATTTGAATGACTTGAGACAAAATAAGGATATTATGAATGCAGATTATGTGTGTCTAGCTGAAACATGGATAAACAATGAAACGGATGTGGAACTAGAAATCGGCAATTTTAAAATCCACAGGCAACTTAGAAAAGATTCTTACACAAATTCAGTATTACAACATCAATCTCGGGGCGGAGTGGCTGTTCTTTCAAAACACAATGCCGAATTTCATCGTATTTATTTGAACATTTTGAATCTGGAATACATTGCATTTAAAGCAAAACATTTCATAGTGGTTACTATCTACTGCCCACCGCAATACCAACAGGAAAGCTTTACCAAGACGCTGAAAGTCTTAATCGAAGAACTAAAAAAACATAATCTTGGTAGTATTATAGTTGGAGATTTCAATCAAAATATACTAAATCCTGGGTGTAGTATTGTACAAGTTATGGAAAGTGAGGGCTACACACAGCATATAAATGAGCCAACAACAGAGAAGAGAACATTGATTGATCATGTATACACAAAAGGTGTAGATGTTTCTGCAGTGTTTGTTAGTCCAACATATTACAGTTACCATGAATCTATTTTGATTTACCTGAAGAGCTGAACTTACTGGTAAATAAAAGAGCGGACAGATTTAAAAATAAAATGACAGTAAAGTGAACAGGAAATAGAAGAGAGCAACGTAAGAGTAAAAGAAAGAAAGAAATAGGGTAGGCGATATGCTAACCAAAATTATTAAGAACTATGCGTTAAACTTGTGTTAACTGTTGAAGCTCTGCCATTTTGCCTGTTTACGGAATCAATGTTGTTAAAATTAAGGGGACTGATTTAAAATAACAAAAGGACAATAAAATAAACAGGAAATAAAAGAGAGCAACGTAAGAGTAAAAGGAAAGAAACAAGTAGGGTGGGGAAAAAAGCGGAATATTCCAGAGGAAAAGTGGTCCTTAAAAGAAAAACTCAGAATTGCACAATTTGATAAAAAAATGCAATTGCGAATTCATGAAAGTAAAAATACAGAAATTATTGAAAAGATGTTGTAGTATATTGTTCCACAAAACGAAGGCCTGACGTAGGAAAAAAAAATGATGAGCATTACGCTCCATGAAAAGAGGAGCATTAGGCTCCATTCATTCATTCCTACAAAAAAACTTTAACTGCGCTATGCGGGTCCCAAGCCCCGAGTATAATTCTTCAGAATTATGAGCAGGAGGGAAGTTATTATTTGTTAGGATACAATTAAACAGAATCATTTATTACAATTTTTTTGTTTTTTTTATTACTATTAAGATGTTTATAAATATATCAAATAAAATACAAATAAATTAATATGTATTTTATTTGATATATTTATAAACATGTTAATAGTAATAAAAAAACAAAAAAATCGAAATTAGATTTATACTTAAATTGATTTTTTTTTAAACATAGTTTTATTTCGACTGTTTTATTTTAAATATTTACTTTTCTTTTGCTTAAATGTAAAGAATAATGTAAAAAAAATTAAAATAATTAAGATATTATTGTGTGTTTTCGCAACATTTGAATGTCTTTTCGGGAACGAGAAGTGCAACATATACTAAAATGGAGTATACCTTTCTTAAAAAAAAAGTTAATATAACGGTTTTTATTTGATTTAAATCAATGATACTGTCTTTTCGGATATTTCTGTTCTTTTCGCGAAAGGTACAATTTGCAATTTCTAAACATACTGGCGACAAAATATATAAAAATTGCATATTTTGAGAATTCAGAATGTATTATTGACACAGTATAAACGGCCATAACCAGGCAGGCCAAACCCCAAAACTGGAACAGCCAGGCAAAACCCCAAGACTTGAGCCTCGAATTAAGAGTTTCCAACTCATAATTCATTTCATGCATATTTGATCACGATGTGTAAGAAACAGTGATTAAAACTATGCTATTAATCGGCACATATACATTATTCTATGACCTGGAAAAAGTTTTGATAAAAAGACTCTGAACTCTACAAACTGTGAAAGTTTCATTCAAATCCGACCATACATGTTCGAGATCTACCGCTAACAAGATTTTTATCATGATTTCACTGGCGGCCATCTTTGATGATGTCATGACAATTTTCGACATTCTTGCACAACCCAATCTAATTCCCTACAGGCTGTGAAAGTTGCATGAAAACCGATCATAAATGAAGGAGATATAACGATTAAAGTATTTCTTAAATGACGTCATTGGCGGCCATTTTGAATGACGTCATGACGTTAAAACTGTCAGCGTCGACTGAAACAATGATGGATTTTACTGTAAAAAAACAAGAAAAATGCTATAACTGAAAAAAAGGACTTTCATAGCATTGTGATGTCACTGACGTCAAGACGTTATGACATAGAGACACGTTTTTACGTTCTTGCACAACTGGACCCTATACCCTACAATCTGTGAACGTTTCAATCAAATCCCATCGTAAATGCATGAGATACAGCGATAACGAGATTTGCCTACAAAAGGCAGTGGCGGCCATCTTGGATGACGTCATGACCCACAAGAGTTCATGACGTCACTGGTGGCCATCTTTGATGACGACATGACAACATTCCACATTATAGCACAACTAGACTTTGATATCTATAAACTGTGAATGTTTTATCAAACTCCGATGATAAATGAAGGAGATGTGGCGATTACAAGATTTCTTAAATGACGTCAGTGGCGGCCATTTTACATGACGTCATGATGTTAAAACTGTCAACGTCGACTGAGACAATCACGTTAATGGATTATACAGTAAAACAAGTTTAAAAATGCAATCAGTAAAGAAAACGGATTTTCATAACATTCTGACGTCAAGACGTTATGACATAGAGACACGTTTTGACATTCTTGTACAACTAGACCCTGAACAATACAAACCGTGAAAAGAAATATAAAAAGATCGGACAGTTTCGTTCAAATCCAACCATTTGTGTTTGAGATCTAGCGCTAACAAGATTTTTATCATGACGTCACTGGCGGCCATCTTTGATAACATCATGACTATTTTTGATATTCTTTCACAATCCAACCTAATTCCCTACAGGCTGTGAAAGTTGCATCAAAAATCCGATAATAAATGCAGGAGATATAGTGATTACAAGATTTCTTATAATGACGTCATTGGCGGCCATTTTGGATGACGTCATGACGTAAATACCGTCAGCGTCGACTAAGATGATGACACTAAAGGATTTTAAAATAAAACTTTGTAAAACATGCAATTAATGAAAAAAATGGATTTTTCATAAAAGTATGACGTCACCTTCGTCAGGAGGAGGTTGAGACAATGATACTGATGAATTTTAGAGCAAAACAGCTTAAAAGATGCAATCAGTAAGGAAAACGGATTTTTAATAACATTGTGACGTCACTGACGTCAAGAAGTTATTGCATAGAGACTCGTTTTGACGTTCTTGCACAACTAGACCCTGAACTCTACAAGCTGTGAAAGTTTCATTCAAATCCGACCACACATGTTTGAGATCTAGCGCTAGCAAGATTTTTATCTTGACGTCACTGGCGGCCATCTTTGATGACGTCATGACCATTTTTGACATTTTTGCACAACAAAATCTAATTCTCTACAGTCTGTGCAAGTTGCATCAAAATACGATAATAAATGCAGGAGATATAGCGATTACAAGATTTTTAAATGACGTTGGCGGCCATTTTGGATGACGTCATGACGTTTAAACTGTCAGCGTCGACTAAGATGATGACACTGATGGATTTTCCGATAAAATACCTTAAAAAATGCAATTAATGAAGAAAAACGGATTTTTCATAACATTGTGATGTCACTGACGTCAAGACGTTGTCACATAAAGAGACCCGTTTTGACGTTCTTGCACAACTAAACCCTAAACTCTACAATCTGTGAAACTTTCATTCAAATCCCATCGTAAATGCATGAGATACAGGAATAACAAGATTTGCCTACAAACGCGAGTGGCGGCCATCTTGAATGACGTCATAACCTCAAAAGCTTCGCGGCACTATTCCAGACTGAACTCTAACCCTGTGTAAAATTGTAACGCTCTGCGACCAAAACTACTATGAAAAGTGGTGGTGAGAAGAAAAAGAACAAGAAAAAGTAGTAAAAAAACGGATTTGTAATAATATTTTGACGTCAAGACGTTATGACATAGGGACACGTTTTGACATTCTTGCACAACTAGACAATGAACTCTACAAACTGTGAAAGTTTCATTCAAATCCGACCATACATGTTCGAGATCTACCGCTAACAAGATTTTTATCATGATTTCACTGGCGGCCATCTTTGATGACGTCATGACAATTTTCGACATTCTTGCACAACCCAATCTAATTCCCTACAGGCTGTGAAAGTTGCATCAAAATCCGATCATAAATGAAGGAGATATAACGATTAAAGTATTTCTTAAATGACGTCATTGGCGGCCATTTTGAATGACGTCATGACGTTAAAACTGTCACCGTCGAGTGAAACAATGATGGATTTTACAGTAAAAAAACAAGAAAAATGCTATAACTGAAAAAAAGGACTTTTCATAGCATTCTGACGTCACTGACGTCAAGACGTTATGACATAGAGACACGTTTTTACGTTCTTGCACAACTGGACCCTGAACCCTACAATCTGTGAAAGTTTCAATCAAATCCCATCGTAAATGCATGAGATACAGCGATAACAAGATTTGCCTACAAACGGCAGTGGCGGCCATCTTGGATGACGTCATGACCCACAAGAGTTTATGACGTCACTGGTGGTCATCTTTGATGACGACATGACAACATTCCACATTATAGCACAACTAGACTTTGATATCTATAAACTGTGAATGTATCAAACTCCGATGATAAATGAAGGAGATATGTCGATTACAAGATTTCTTAAATGACGTCAGTGGCGGCCATTTTAGATGACGTCATGATGTTAAAACTGTCAGCGTCGACTGAGACAATCGCGTTAATGGATTATACAGTAAAACAAGTTTAAAAATGCAATCAGTAAAGAAAACTGATTTTCATAACATTCTGACGTCAAGACGTTATGACATAGAGACACGTTTTGACATTCTTGCACAACTAGACCCTGAACACTACAAACCGTGAAAAGAAATATAAAACGATCGGACAGTTTCGTTCAAATCCAACCATACGTGTTTGAGATCTAGCGCTAACAAGATTTTTATCATGACGTCACTGGCGGCCATCTTTGATGACGTCATGACTATTTTTGACATTCTTTCACAATCCAACCTAATTCCCTACAGGCTGTGAAAGTTGCATCAAAAATCCGATAATAAATGCAGGAGATATAGTGATTACAAGATTTCTTATAATGACGTCATTGGCGGCCATTTTGGATAACGTCATGACGTTAATACCGTCAGCGTCGACTAAGATGATGACACTAAAGGATTTTAAAATAAAACTTTTTAAAAAATGCAATTAATGAAAAAAATGTATTTTTCATAAAATTATGACGTCACCTTCGTCAGGAGGAGGTTATGACGTAAGGTCACGTTTTGACGTTCTTGCACAACTAGACCCCAAACTCTACAATCTGTGAAAGATTCATCCAAATCCCATCTTAAATGCATGAGATACAGCGATAACAAGATTTGCCTACAAACGCCAGTGGCGGCCATCTTTGATGACGTCATGACCCCAAAAGTTTCGGGACACTATTCCAGCCTGAGCTATATCACTGTATAAAATTTAGAGACTTGGCGACCAGTCTTACTATTGAAAGTGCTTGACAGAATAATAATAAGAGCATGATGTGACAGTTGCATCTAAATTCGATAATAAATGCAAAAGATATAGCGATTACAAGATTTCTTAAATGATGTCATTGGCGGCCATTTTGAATGACGTCATGACGTTAAAACTGTCAGCGTCGACTGAGACAATGATACTGATGCATTTTAGAGCAAAACAACTTAAAAGATGCAATCACTAAAGAAAACGGATTTTTAATAACATTATGACGTCACTGACGTCAAGACGTTATGGCATAGAGACCCGTTTTGACGTTCATGCACAACTATACCCTGAACTCTACAAGCTGTAAAAGTTTCATTCAAATCTGACCACACACGTTTGAGATCTAGAGCTAACAAGATTTTTATCTTGACGTCACTGGCGGCCATCTTTGATGACGTCATAACACATTTTGACATTCATACATAACCTGACCTAATTTCCTACAGGCTATGAAAATTGCATCAAAATCCGATAATAAATACAGGAGATATAGCGATTTCAATATTTCTTAAATGACGTCATTGGCGGCCATTTTGGATGACGTCATGACGTTAAAACTGTCAGCGTCGACTAAATTGATGACACTGATGGATTTTACAATACAAATCTTTAAAAAATGCAATTAATGGAAAAAAGCGGATTTTTAATAACATTGTGACGTCATTGACGTCAAGACGTCGTACATAAAGAGGCATGTTTTGACATTCTTGCACAACTAGACCCTAAACTCTACAATCTGTGAAAGTTTCATTCAAATCCCATATTAAATACACGAGATACAGTGATAACAAGATTTACCTACAAACGCCAGTGGCGGCCATCTTGGATGACGTCATGACCCCAAAAGTTTCGGGACACTATTCCAGCCTGAGCTATATCACTGTATAAAATTTAGAGACCGGGCGACCAGTCTTACTATTGAAAGTGGCTGACAGAAGAAGAAGAAGAACAACAAGAGGAATAATAAGAATAAACAGAACGAACACAACAGGTCTTTCCACTGAAAGGTGGAAAGCCCTAAATAGGTGAGATTGTTATGTTATATTATTATAGTAATAAAAAAGACATTTGAAATTTTTTATTTTGATAGAACTCAAATGAAACTGATTTAGTGTACTACCAGTGAAATAAATATATTTGTTGTATTGGGTACCAAAATTAAAAATAGAATCCTTGCAGTTTGTGCATTTAAAGATTCCTCTTTTTGAAAATATCAGGCTTTGTCAAGATTGTATTATGGCAGCTCGGAATAAAGCGAAAAGGCACTTTGGTTTCCGAGTTGGGGGATAACATTGTATCTGTCATGTATAACTTATTCTCACAATATATTTTAGATCTATTTCATCAATGTTCTTTTCAATTCTGAAGGTAAGCTGGTTTAAAATGCAAAATCCTTTCAAAGTTTCAGAGGACAATAGTTTCATATTATGTATTTCTTCACTATTTATTGGATAATGTTTCAGAAGGCCATATACAATATTAGTATTGTATCTTCTTGTAATGATTATATATTTCTTCACTATTTATTGGATAATGTTTCAGAAGGCCATATACTATATTAGGATAGGGAATAAAACCCACTGACAACCCCCGGAAATACGGCCCCAACTTTTTTGGGGCCAAAATGTATGGCAAGCCGTTTTAACATCGAATACCTATTTAGCAATACTGAAAATTATTTTTTTGACATCGGCAATTATTTAGCGATATTAAAAAATAAATTACCGATATCGCTAAATAATTATTGATATCAGAAATTATTTACCGATATCAGACATTTACAGTAATTATTTAAACCAAGTGTAATCATAACGAATAATAATTGAATTTGTTAATTATTTTTAACTATTAAATTTTGATTAAGCGGAATTACCTTTAAGAATTGAATTAAGAATCTATCATATAACACGTTATAGCGTTAACAAAGTGGAACAACACATTATAATTCAATTAATTTATTTAGCATAAACATTATACAATGTTCATCGCCTATTACAATGAGCGGGAATATATCCTATCCTTAAAAAAAAACACATCCCCATAGTTTCGTTAATATCGATTTTATATACAACAAAACACAAAGTGAAACAACAATTAAAAGTTACAAAACACATTATAATTCAATTATTTTATTCAGCAAATACAATGTTCATCGCCTATTACATTGAGCGGGAATATATCCTGTCCTTAAAAAATACACCTCCATATTAAAACAGCTTGAAAATAAAGATTGAGCACTGGGACATTCCATTCCTAATTAAACATCTTTTTTACCATTAGTTTTCTTCGTCAGTATCTAGAACTCGTAGGCTATATATTGCCAAAACACTTTAAATTAGACAATTACATTAAAACAGTGCGGTGTACCAAACATATTCACCAGCATCTTCGACACAACCATCCTTGAGTCATCCAACTCTTTCTCACTTCTGAGTAACTATACACCAGCCTCAGACCATGCTATTAGCTTTAACTATCCCACAGCCACATCTTCACCAACCAAGCAATTAAGCTGATAAATCACACCAAAACGGAGAAACCTCCCTATGCGAGTTGTCATCCTAAACTGCCAATCTGTTAAGACTTGCGCTAAACAATCTGATCTTTTCTCTTCAGGCCGACGTCATTATTGAGGCTGTACCCCCCCCCCCCCCCCCCACCCCCAACCCCCACTCCCACCCCGATTACTGAATATGAATACTCCTTAATTTGAATACTATTTAGCACAATTAGCACTATTTTTAGGCGGTTCCGTAAAGTAAATCATTAATTACAAAGTCATCTTTTAACATAATCTACATAAAAATACATATTTATGTCCGTTAGACCATTCTACATTAATATATACTAATTTTAATTATAGGAACACGATAATTTATGAAAATAATATTACGAGTAAGACTGGTCCATATATGATAATCACTTCTGATAACAGGTCTCGAAAAGTTATTGCTAAATTACAAAGTGAAAATAATATTTTTTCAGTTATTTGTTTGTGTGTGACACATACTTATTATTAGAGTAATTCATTCTGCGTTGAAATAAACCACTTATAAGAAAAAGTATCAACCCGTTTAAGAGTTATTGTGCATACCATACCGTACACACACACACCCTATATTTTAACTATTTATAAAATCGTCCCGAATTCTAGTAGCCACCAAAAAGGGACATAACTGTGTTCAGCTGTCGAAAGCGCACTCTATTATGCGGGACCTAAAACATCTAAAAGCCGGAATGAAGGTCCGATTATCAAAATTAGACATTTATTTACATTTTATGATGTGTTTGTACATTTAAATGATAATATTTGGTTTTAAAAATACATTTTGTGAGTTAGTACTAAATAGTGTGTTGTGCGAGTACTGCGTACCAGGCTCGTGCGTACTGAATAC